>JAJHUR010113397.1:0-28885 GCA_027495735.1 Lutjanus campechanus | reverse complement strand
TATATATATATATATATATATATATATATATATATATATATATATATATATATATATTTTATATATATTTTATATATTTTAGACTACACATTCATCTTGCAGTTGTCAGCACCTCTAGCGCTAGAGTACGTGCTGTACACAAAGCTTTTTTCTCCTTTTTCACCTTTTTATTTAAGTACCTTAATAAACTTACAGTCCCATATACTGTACATGCAGTAGTTCTACAGTATGTAGTATTAACACTGACTGATAAATAAACTGGAAATTAAACCCTACCAGTTTCAATCAAACTTGATTTGCGAAGCATCTCATAAAAATTAGTGCATAAAAAAGCATATGTTTTGCTTGTTGTCTGTTTTGCTTGATATCAGTTTGTTTGGCATCATCCAGTGGGCTTCAGTGAGATCAGTGCATTTTGTCTCACATGATAAGTTAAATGAAATACAAACTTTACAAGGCTTTTTTGAGGCTTTTGCCTAAGAATTCAAATTAAATGCTCTGACAAAATCTGTCAAATCTGTCAAATAATGATAGGCTTAAACTCTTTCAATGACACATTATTTTGCAAAGCATCTTCTGTACAGATTAGTACAAAAACAGCTTATTTTTGTTTCACACCAGTCTATTTTGCTTGATACCAGTTCATGTGACATTATCTAATGGGCTTCAGTGAGATCAGTGTATTTTGTCTCACATGATGAGTTAAGTGATTAACACACAACACAGCACGATGTTTTGATCTATTGGAGACCGTTCTGCAAGATTTATTTCACAAAACCATAATTTAATTTTTCCACAGAAGGCAGTTTTATGTTTGTCTGTTTTGGAAAAAAAGATCTATTTTTGCTTTGAATATGTATTTTAGTCACACTAACCAGATTTAAGAGCATGACTAATTGTCTAATTCTGAAGTGGAAATGATTATGCATTTCAGTTTTCCACATTCATTTAAAATTAATTACATATTTGGATGACAACAGTGGAAGAATGACTCTTACTGTGTGCAGAACTGCAATATGAGTTTTTTATATTTTCCACTCAGTAGTCATATTAAACAGCACTAAAAGTTTAGATTTGATTTGGCATTCCCTTTTTAAATTCACAAATGTCATGCATTTGTTATATGTGTAAAAAAGACATTTATGTAGTTTAAGAGGCTTATATTTTAATACACATTGCCCTTTACAAAAAAAGTTAAGAAAGTGTTTTATTTATGTTAGCCATATGTTATTTGTTAAAGATATTGTGCTCATATATACAGTACATGTAAGAGTCAATGCACAGTGCTGTAGCTACCAGTTGGGACTGGATACACTGAGTCCACAGTATTACTTTGGGAAATGTGTGAATTTTAATTATCTGCAGATGAGTTTACACACTCAAATACCCAAAAATACACAAATTACAACAGATAAATAAAAATATAATATTATTTCTCTGCTATAATTCCATTTTTTGAAGGAGGCATTCAGACAGTCCTGTGGCAAGATATATTATTATTTATTGAAAAAACTTCACAAACATACATTTGCTTTTAAAGAGCATTTTGCCTCAGAAACTAAATTAAATGCTTTGACAAAATCTGCTAAATCAGATTTTATTATAGCTGGAATAATAAATGATGAAATGATCTGCTCTTAAATTTATTTATCCATTCATTCATAGAATGCATACATAAACACAATGATGGCTCAAATGTGATTATAAAACAGGATATTTTACAGTTATCAATGGACTTTATTGTCCAAAATGCCATCAGTACACTGAAACAGTAAACTTGCACTGGTATTTTAATATTTTTTATTCATTTATAAATAACTATAAATAATAAAAAACACAAATAGCATAGCAGACAAAATATATGCTGATACTGTTACAGTTGTGATAGGCCAACACTGGCTGATAATTTATTGGCACAGATTTTTAACATACATCCCTATCGGCACCCAATACCAATATTGGATCAGATCAGTCCTAACTCTAGGCTGTATGGAAGCTGCTGTGTTTCAGCCTGGTGGAAACAAATATGATCAAAATAGCAGCTTGCACCAGTGGTGAAACCTGAGTTTTGGGCTGCTAAGGTTTTACAATAAGTTCTTGTGTAGGTCCATAAAAAAAATCAAAATTGTATACTCCGACTTATTTAAGAAGTTTTACTTGTATCTCTTTTTGCCCTCTATTTGCCTTTCTTGCCCTATGGATGACATTGTATATCTGTGTGTGGGTGTGTGTGTGTGTGTGCGTGTGTGCGTGTGCGCATAAGAGAGGGAGAAAAAGAGTGGGGAAAGAAGGAGGAATGTCGTGTCACAGAGTTAATTACAGCGTTAGCAGGCGGGAGTGCAGCCTGTGCTGCTATCCTTTCATGTCCTAGCAGGCCAGCTTTAGCCAACACAGCCACTCACTCATACTGTAATTAGTGCTTTGTTGGTGAGAAAAGCATGAGAAAAGCCACTGTGAATCAAACACCCTGCCTTTACTGTAGAGAGCTCAGGAGCAGGGAGCGGGGCCCTTTGCTACCGGATTAAAGAACTTAAATTCTTAAAGAGCACAACTGCTGACGCTGTGTTTGTGGGCTTAGAAAATCAAGTGTCTTTTGATGGCTTGTTGTGCGGTTTAACTCTTTGATTTATCCCCAATCGCTCTAACTAAGTTCATATGCCAGTGTGGAAAGTGTTTGATTTAGTAGTTAATTTGTGTTTGTAAGAAAGTTAATTTTTCTTTCCAGTTCCTGAAGTTTCTGGATCAGATACACACACATGCATTCCTATATTACTAACAGTGGACTATAATTCTACACCTACCAAGTGTGGACCTCTGTTTCTGGTCATTTTTAAAGAAATAAAAACATAAAACATTTAATGTCAAGGTCTTTATAAGGACATAAGGTCATAATATTACTGCAAATGTGATTTTTGATTTTTTTAAAAGAAATAGCCAACAGTGGACTTGCATACTTGAGTGATGTCAGCCTGTCAAAGAGGGGACCTTCATACTGCATTGGAACTGGAACCCATTCTCTCACTTAATGATTGATTTTTTTATTACAAAGACCCCCTTTGTCTCTTTCAAAAATGGATGATTTAACTTTTCAACTTAATAGCGATCCAAGTTATCAAAAAAAAAGATAATCTAAAAATGTGCAAGTCATAAAGGAGACAATTTTCTGTAGCTAGCAGTCAAAACAGAAGCCTTTCACAAGCCGGAAATCCCCAGGCTCTGGGAAAACTTTGGCACCCAATGCCACTCTCAAAGCAACTACTGCATAGTGTATGTTGGCAACCATGACTTGTATTAACATGAAAACTGAAGTAGTTGCGCATGTCCCCCATTGGGTCCATACAAACTTTGCCATCAATTGGCCCTGTGTTACTGGATTAAAGAATGGCCTTGTTGTGTAGTTTAACTCTTAGATTTATCCCCAATCTTTCATTTAATGATTTCAAAAATGGAAAATTCAACTTTTCAACTAACTGTTCAACTTATCAAAAAAAAGGGATAATCCAAAATGCACCAGTTATAAAGGAGACAATTTCCTGTAGCTAGCTATCAAAACAGGAGGCATATCATGAACCGTAACTCGGCTCAGTAGTTGCGCATGCCCCCTGAGGGTCTGTACAAACTTTGCCGCCAATTGGCCCTTTGCTACCAGATTGAAGAACTTCAGTTCTTAAAGAGCACAGCTGCTGACGCTGTGTTTGTAGGCTTAGAAAATCAACTGTCTTTTGATGGCTTGTTGTGCGGTTTAACTCTTTGATTTATCCGCAATCTCTCTGACTCATTTGCCAGCGTGGGAAGTGTTTGATTTAGTAGTTAATTTGTGTTCGTGAGGAAGTTGATTTTTCTTTCCAGTTCCTGAAGTTTCTGCAGAAGACACACACACACACACACACACACACACACACACACACACACACACACACAATGTTTGCATACAGTGTGTGCGTGTGCTGTTAGAATGATGAATGTGAACACTGAAGACAAATATCCACTGTCATCTGTCATCGGCTGTTCAGGTCTGGCTCTGCCTCTGTTGGCCTGCAGATAAAGAGCATCTCACCGTGACTATACACTGGACATTAACGGACACACAAAGTGTACAAGCACACGCACTCTCACAGATTTCTGTAATTATGACAGATAGTTCACCTGGTGTGCTCCTAGACTCGATTGCATGCAGAGAGTAAACATTAGCCAACTTGGTAAAGGGGCGGGACTAGTACTATTAAGCACATTAACGTGTGCGGCATTGTGTGAAGGACTGTCTGTGACTTGCTGCTGTCCACATCAATCATCCATGCCACTTGTTTGGGTCCACCCTGCGTGCTGTAGGTAAAGATAGTCCGCATAAAGCAATATGCTGAACAGAAGAGAGGACATCAGAGCCATTACAGCTGCTCCATCCATCACAAATACCTCTTTAAATGTCCTAAACCTCTGCATGCTCAGATAATTCTGGTTTAAATGTTATGCTCAGAATTAAAGGGATAGTTTAGATTATTTGATGTAGGGTAGGCAAAAGATTTTTTTCCACCAAAAGCACTATATTTATACTACATTTAGAATGTTTTCACCACTTTGCCATCAGACAGCCTTTTCTAACAGTAAACTACCATTATATTGGGCAAATGTTGGTCTCTCCAAACTGACCAAACTCCATAGGTGAAATGGATGCATTTTATCTTGCAGAGCACAGGAGTTGCTCATCTACCGCTGCTTTGATCTGTTAGTTTGGTTGTGTTATTTGAAAAATCAGAACTATAGTACTGGCTATTGTCACAACCAACATCTAAATACTATGTAAAATTTGAAGAATGTTAATGTTGCCATCCAAAAACGTACCCTCATCAGTTACTGAGGGTCACTGTCTTACGTTGTCAGTCCAATTACTGCATCTATTCTGTCAGCAGGCAACAGCAGACAGTGTGTCTAGAAGGGAACACCAGGCCTGAAAGTGATCATTTTAACCGAAACCATGAGCAAATCTCATGAGTTTCTCAAATCTTCCCTTGGAAACGTGATCAGCACAGACAGTGACACTACGATACTACAATGTGCGACTGCAGTAATGGCAGAACCCACAACACCGTCACCAGAGTCGTCTATGCTTTTAAAACACCAAAGTCACAAAATAATACGAACAAACTAACAGATCAAGTTAGTGGTAGGCCAGCTACTCCCGTGTACTGCAACGTAAAATGACTGATTTCACCTGTGGAGTTTGGTTTTGAGCGATATTTGGCTTATATATATATATATATATAAAGGTGAGATTATTGTGAGATTATTTGAAGTGGGGTTGAAGCAGAGAGGGGTACCAGCACAGAAGCTAACCAATGAACTGTTGTGAATGGGGTCAGCAACAAAAGCCACATTTCAGCCACTTAAATAAAGGTCCATCTAAAATATTCTATATCAGTGTAGGTGTATGCTGTATTAAGAATATTTTCACCGCTTTACTTTCCCATCAATCAGCCTTTTCTGATGGAAAAAATAAAGTGGTGAAAATGTTCTAAATATAGCTTACACTTAAACCGATTTTGATATTTTTTGTAAGTGGCTAAAATACTTTTTGTTGCTGACCCGTTCCACAGTACATTACTTCTACACTACATTACTACTCCTCTCTGCTTGTCCTAACTGGGGGTTTGTTGAGTAGTTGGTTGAACGGCATCTACTATAGCTAATACACTGACTTTCAATAAGTATTTTACACAACACCACTTCAAATAATCTGAACTGTCCCTTTAAATATCCTCTTTCTTTCTTTTGTCTTACTTCACTTCCTTACACTTTGTCTCTTTATTACCTTGAACCTCTCCGTCAACTCTACGCTCTATCAACATTTTCACCCATGTGTTTTTGCACCCTTGTGCCTCCCCCAATTATTTTCCTCTCTCTCTCCCCTTCCCTCTCTACGTCTCTCCTCCTCTCCCTCCATCCCACTGCTTTAATAATGGATAGGATGCAGCTACGGCACTAAAGAATACATGGGAGGGGATCTTGGGACACGCTGGTGTTTGGAGCAAGTGTTGATGCCCACACCCTCAAAAAATAGTTCCGCTGGCCTAGCACAATGTCATGCACTCTCTGCACTCTCGGGCGGCCTCAATATGTGTCCCAGGTCACCCCCCTCTGCCTCTACATCAACTCTGCCAACATACACACACACTCACACAAACGCACACTTAGTTTGGCTGTACTTTATGGAGCCCCGCACTGCACCCCATTTGCACAACACTTCTCATAGACTGTGAGAGTGCTGCCAAATCCAGCTCCGTCGGACAACAGTGGCCCCTCCTCCTGACGACCTTCACCTGCACTTGCTATCATCTCACACAAACACACACAGGGTGGAAGAATACAGTTATGCATAAACAGCAATGGAAAGCACATAGCAGCACACACACATGCACTTCAGTTAGCCTTTCCCTTTTACTTACTGAACAACCTCTCCTTCAGTGCACATTACAAAACATTTCTCACTCACATCAGTCTATATTTTAGTTTCCTTTTGTGTCTGCTTTACATGCAGTGTAATGCATTCACTGGCTGGAGGCCTGTGCTGGCTAATGTGCAGATGACACTGTGGTAATGCTGAGCACTGAGTAAGTGACAAACGATTACTTAGACACAGAGGATCAGGATCGATGTTGAAGCATATTGATTACATGGTGTTGTTGGCATGTGCAGTAACAAAGACAGATAGTGTACAGTGAGGAAAGTAAGAAGTCCACATTTAGTCCATAGGCAGGAACTGTTGCTTTTTCCATCAGATTTAACCTATTTTTAACTGCTTATAATGGATTTAGTGTTTTAGTCCTCAGTTACGTAGCCTGTGAGTCGTTGGTCGTTCGTTGGTCACAACTTGATTCAACTTAATTCTTGAATCACCAGAGTTTAATTTATTGCTGCCTGTGCATTTGGGTGTGTGGTGAAAGTCTTAGAAATGAGTGGAAACATAAGTTTGATTTGTGATATTTTGTTGAGTTGTATTTAACTAGACCTGATCATAGACTGTATATAAAGATGGACTTTGTGTCTCCACTTCCTCCCACTTTACAAAAATTAAGTCAAAATATCCCAGACACTACCTAAACACTGGTGATGTAATTTGGAACCAGGGTGTGCTCAGTAGTGATCAGGGTCGGAGCTGCAGTATCAATGTCCCACCCATACACCTGGCCGACTCAATTATTAGTAGGGCTCAGATGTGAGTACCACAAAAATCTGTTGCCCCCAAAAATGTAAAGCTGTTGCACCACCAAATCAAGGAGCAAGTCTGATCAAACACAACAAAGATTCATATTATATGACTTTTTGTCATAATTTTGTCATTTTGGCTGATTTATGGATTTTGAAACCTTTCAAGTTAGTTTAGAAAAACGGCTTCAACTCTGTGATCAACTCAAATTAAAACTGGCCAGTTTTTGTCTAACAACAACCAATGAGTGGCCTATTCACACTGACTGAAAATGCAGCTCCACAGAAAATCAATAAACTTTCAGTAACAAGATGCATGTTGATGCTTGTGTAAAGGGAGGGTTACTGTTAATTACTGTTAATGGGATTTGTTGTTTATGCATCTAAATGTTTACTTGTCAATTGTGTTCCTGTTTGCAACCTCAGGAAAATAGCAAACTTCTTTCAAGCCAATAGACATGTATGCAACTGCTGATAATAACAACAGTGTGTCAAAGAGCATCTGAGAAAAACTACTCATCACAGAGGGCTGTGCTATGTTACACACTTGTCAGCAAAGAACAAATAGTTGTATTAGGCATCTAGAGCCCAAATTTGGTGATGAAAGAGTGAAAAAATGGCTGATACTTCCCAACATCTGCACAATAAGCTGATGGCATTCAGACTTGGTATAACCAGTGACACTCTATGAAATAGCCCTGCTGGGGCACAATAGTAAAAGCTCATAGTGGTCGTGTGGTGTGTGGAATGATATTTGGCACTCTTACAGCTGTGAAAACGGCCCTTTATTTGAATGCCACAGCCTTTCTTAACGCATATTGCTACCTTTTTTCAAAGGTAATAATAATAATAATACAATAATAATATATTGGTATTGGTGTATATGTCAGCAGGTAATTTCAGTACAGAAATATACTGAACTGCGGGTGGGACATAGAGTGAAACGTCTCTCCATTAAGAGAGATGCCAGTATACATAGGTATTAACACACAAGGCACAACAGCGTAACTTCATTGATTATTTAAATCCTCCAACACGCTGACAGGATTGCTGATAATCTAATATTAATTAATGGGTTCTTATACACATCCAAAGTGATTTGCTGTTCATATTTTTAATGTATGCCATTATGAACCAGATGCAATTTTTAGTTTACACTTTACGTTCCCCATTTACTTCAAATTGTTCAATATATTTACATGCTCATTTCAACTTCATTGTGTCTACTGATAAATGTTTTGTGGTTCTCTTCTTTTGTGTATTCTTCTCAACAGTAGGGAGTACGTTCATTCCCTCCTTTTCTTTGTGAGCCATTTAAAGCAAACTCACATGAAACTGCGGTCCAAAAAGTGTAACTTCCCATAATAAATCCCTTATTGCAAGGATGAATATTACCTTTATACATCCACTGCAATGTTTTGCTCTCTCTTTCCACTTTCACGCTGGCTGCTGCTAGAATCAATTTGAGATTGTGAGAATGTATGGAGTGGAATGGGGAAGCAGCAGGCCACATTGTACATGCCGCTAAGCATGAAAAATGTTTTCCACGACTCTACTGAAACCAACTGAATGCAGGCAACTACAGATAGACTGTGGACTATTAATCAGTTCCGTGTGAACAGATTAGACCTGCTCTTGTGTGCTATTATGTTTTTTTGTGAGGTGAATTATGGCTGTATGAAAGAAAAAGTAGAGTGGAGATAGTAGACCAGCTCTCGCTTCTTAAGTTTTGAAAGGGAAAGACTGCATTTGCTTCATAACGGAATTATTTTCATGCTGGCATCCATGGCATCAGCCAATGTGTGTGTGTATGTGTATGTGTGTGTGTGTGTGTGTGTGTGTGTGTGTGTGTGTGTAGGTGGGGGGTACACCGTGATGGCAAGGCATGTGAGGACATTGAAAGATGGTGGTCATTAAAGAGAGCAGGGATTTGGCACCCACTCTGAGGGGCAATGGTGCATACCCAACAGACGCAGTGCACCCTGGGACAAACTCCTAAGCGTCGCTACCAGCTACGCCATAAGGCCTTATGTGTGTGTGTGTGTTCGTGTTTGTGTACAGCTGTTATTCTACTTTTCCCCTCAATAGCCCTCAGGCAGCTGTTAAACACTCTATCACTGCAGAAGCACTTACACACATGCACACACACACACTCAGGAGCTGCGGGTGGATTAATTGTGTTGAGGAGTGAAATGGTTGAGGTGTGTAAGTGGTTTCAATTATGCTGAAATAAAACAGAGCAATATGGCTTGCATGGGGTTAAATCTGTTTGCTAGTCTCACTATACCAGAGAATTGGAGATCACACCACCTACCAATCATCAGGGGATTTCTAAATGCAAGGTAGTTGTAGAACGGCCATAAATACGGCTGCCAGCAAACCTACGTCAGTTGGATTTTTTCAGACACGCACCTTACCAGACACAATCGTCTTCCCTTATATTCTTCAGTACACTGTGAAAGAAAAAAAATTGTAAAGGCTCATAATTTCAAGGCAACTGCCTTCAATAGATTTTTGGAGTTTTGGGCCCAAAACTCAAAAATCAAGTGAAGTAAATTGCCTTGAAATTTTGTTTTCTCAAATTTTTCATTTTTACAGTGAGTACATGATGTCATGGCTCTAATATGAGAGGCCACCCTAAAGCAATTATTTTAATTTTTAAACTCTTCATTGTTTCCACCTAGTTTTAGCAACAAAAGCTGGGGGATTGTCCTCAGTCTTTATTGACTGAAGTGTTCAGACATACTTAAGCTTTTTGCAGTATTCTTGTTTTCAGCTATTAAGGTGTGCTACTGACCAAATGCAAATAGGAACAGAATTCAGTTTATTGACCAGTAGAAGTACAGCAGAAATTAAAGGACAAAATGCCACATCTTTGCTCACAGGGAGGCTGTTCATGAAGTAGTGATTTGTTTTTATGAGATTTAAAAAAAATCATGTTCATGTTTGGTTATGATGTATAGATAACACTTGACAAATTATACGTTACACAAAGGCAAACTACCATTGTTGGTTGGTCCCTAACCGTACCCCCAACCCGCTTTGATCTTGACTGAAATATGTCAATAACCATTGGGTAAAGGACTGTCATGAAATTTTGGTCCACAGAGGATGAAGCTTGTTGACTCTTGTTGATCTCTTGACTTCTCTGAAGAGCTACCATGAGGTTGACAGTTGTGGTTTTAAGTGAAATACCTAACAATAACCAAACAACCACTGGGTGGATTGCCATGGAATTTGTTACTGTTCATGCCCCCCTCACACTAATTACATTTGTTCTCATGGGCAAATTACAAGTCACTGAGATGTCTTGAGGAATGAGCGTTAAAATGACACAATGCCTTGAGACCTTCCAAGTCCTTTCAATGCTTTGACCAAATAATTAACTATGCAAAGACGGCCTCCTGCTATGTCGTCTATGTTCATTGTTTTGGGATTTTGCAGGGTTAAAACTTTAACTGTTTTTCCCTCAGTCCAAGTTGTCTCAGTCTACTTTGCTTTGTATTGTATCAGTTTGGTTCAGCTTTACTGTATATTTGGACACACATGTTGAGGGATGAAAAACTATCACTCCCTTGAAATACTGAACATGTTTTATTCCACTTGATGGCTCCCTGCTAAGTTCCACATTTTAGTTGTAAATGAAACAATTTACTGTTTTCAACAGTCAATTCTGATTTTAGCTTCTAGATGATAACACATTTACAGCTGCTGTCACTGCTGTCACCACACTGAAGAATAGGAAACCAGCGTGTAGCAGTGATGATAAAGAAAGACTCGTAGGATCATTATTTAGCTGTTGTTATCTGTCTAGACGTAACAGAGCGTTAATCAATCAAAAGCGGAGATATTTGGAACATTGTTATTAAGCCCGACAGAAGCCAGAATTCACTTGTCTTTCATTGTGAACCATCGTTATTTTTTAATTAAGTTGTTTAAAAATATCTGTGTATTTGTCTGACTGGTTTGTATGTTCAACAGGTGCTTTTTATGCCTTAGAATGTGACTTGGCAGAGCCAAGAAGACCAGAACTGTTTGTTTTATAAGAAAAAAATTGAGACCAGGCTGCCAACTGTTAGTCATACCACAATCTGGTGTCCTGCTCCGACTTTTTCGGCCTCTCGCTGTGGGTCTGACCATGTGGTAGATGTCTTGGGTCTAGCGACAGACCTTTTCCCAGTTCACTTCTTACAGCGCAGTCTATTTCTTATCAGGAGCTGCCCTCTTCTCACCGCATGATTGAGTGGTCTGTCAAAACTGTGTGTGCCTGCACGTGTCCTCACAACCCTCCCCATTCATTCACCGCGCATTGATCTGACTTTGAGACATCTACACGTTGTGATCAATACTATATTCACCCCCACTGATGGATTGCATTATGGTGAACGGAGCAGCGATGAAGGTGTGGTCAGTCAGGCAAGAAGAGTTTATGATCCTTGAGTTTTATTTGTGTTTAAAGATGTCTTGTTTTTATGTCTGTGTGATTAGCATTTACACTAAGTGTTTAATTTACATTTTGTCTGTGTGAGTGTGTGTGTTTTACAATCCGCGGGGAGTGTCTCTGTGCCACCAGATACGGGACTCAGACCAACATGCTTTTGAGGCAGGGAGGACAAGCGTGAAATTAATTGTTCCACTTCATCTCCGGCCAGCGCTCCTCTTTTGAGGGAACAATTTGTCGGCTGGCATACAAGGGAGGGTATGAAAGGAGGAGGGCATAGCAACAATTTGGCGTTCCTGGGAGATCCTGTGATCCAGCAGTGATTTCCTGCTGTGGATTTGGGCTGACGCTCCCGTCCCCCGCCCAAGTAACAGACTTAGGGTGTTTCACAGGAGGCGGAATGCAACATCAGTCAAAGTGCAATTGTTTCAGACAGTCTCTCAGCCTTGCTTTCTGTTTTCCCCTCCTTTCTGCACACTGATGCACACTCAGTAGTGGCCCGGTGACACTGGGGCAGAAAGCAGAATTAACTTTGACCACGTGATGCCTCTGGGTCCTACCTTTTCTCTTTTTCTCTCCTCACCTCCACTCCTGTCCCTCCTCTTCCCCGAGCTACGTTGGCTGTAATTACAAACATGGCTTTAGGGAATCAGTGGCCCTTTTATATGAAGTGATGACACTGCAAGACGTTTGTCCTCCTGAACATGTTTTAGGAGAATAGATGCTCTGTAGGCTCTGTCGGCGAAAGGATGTAGCTTGCATTAATGAATACATACAAGCACCTGAGAGCACACACACAGAGAAAGTGCACTTCATCCGAAAGGGAAATTACTTCCCATCTGTGGATTTCTCTCTGTCCTGGGATTTGGTTGAATAATTCAGCAAGGTCTGTGTCTGACATATTTAACATTTTTTTCACTCATATTAAGTGTTATAATTTATAAATATATAATAGAAAAGATTAAATTGATATATAAATTGGGCTACAAATTAGAACGTTAGAAGGTTAGGCAAAAAATGTTTTACAACTTGACGATTATTTCTATAATTGAGTAATCTGTCAATTATTTTCTCAGTTAATCATTTAGTTGTTTGGTCCATAAAATGTCATAAATATTAATAATAATATAATATTAATATTTTATGGTAAAAAAAAAAAAAAAGCCAAAGATGATGTCCTCAAATCATAAATGTTATTTATTTAAATGTTTTGTTTTGTCCATAACCGAAAGATGTTCAGTTTACTGTCATAGAGAAGTAAAGAAACCAGAAAACATTCACATTCGAGAAGCTGAAATCAGAGAACTTTGACATTTTTTTGATTTCAAATGTCTCAAAATAATTGATTATCAAAATAGTTGTCGATTAATTTAATAGTTGGTTATTAATCAATTTATCATCGCAGCTGTACTTTACAGAATTATTGTTTTACCTTAGGGTTGAATGATTTAAATGTTATTTTGCACATTTTGCCTTTAACAAATATTACGTCCCTTGCGATTTGAAAATTGTGATTTACATAAAATTTCAATTAATTGCTCATGGACTGGACTGGACTACACTTATCTCTCAATTCGATACTATTACAATACTTTGGTGCAGGTTCATATATATTGTAATTCGTTATTATGATTTATTGTGATTTTTGTTAGCTTTTTTAACACTAGGCTATGTGGAAAAAGTTGAATCATCCACTTTGTGAGACTGTGTATTGAGGCATATTTCCAAAAACATTGCACATTACATGTCAGTCAGTCTTTAAGTTTGAATTCAGCAGCATCATTGCTGTATGGCATGTTTAAGTACTAAATTAAATACTTTTTGCAATAAAATTATGCTCATCCTGCTCATCAAGCTGGTCTCATGAGAAAATAATAAATAAAATAAGATGTTAGGCCAAAATTAATAGAGCCCCTGAAAACTGCACAAATGTGAACCTTTACATTAACATCCTTCATATATCAAACTAAACTTTGAAACTGTCCTTTCAAAACCCTGCACTTGACTGCAAATAAAGTGGTAAGTAATATGTACAATATAGTGAATAAAAGTACTTTTTGGAGTAAAGTGCTAGATAGCTGGTCCTGCTCATCAACAGTGTTGTGCTAGTTACTGAAAACCAGTAACTAGTTACCGTTACTAGTTACTTCAATTCAAAAGTAACTCAGTTACTAACTCAGTTACTTACACCAAAAAGTAATGCGTTACTGTGAAAAGTAACTATTTAGTTACTAAAAAAATTAGTTTTACTTTTTAACTTTCAGTGATAATTAACTTAATTAAGCCTACGATGTTGAACATCGCAGTGTGCGCGGTGTGAGCTGTCTGCTCCGCTCAGCTGCAGCCTGTGAATGTGAACGAAGTCTGGAACCAGCTCAATGTCATGACTTTGAAAACACCAAATGACTTATATTAACGAATTTCGTTAGATTAAAATATGTAGAACTGTAAAATATCATTTCCATGAGGCTGTTCAGTTCGACAGTAGCAGATCACAGGCTGAACCTGGCATTTCATCCTCCAGCTGCAGTGAACGTCAAGTTGCACGCAGCCTGCAGTTTATAATGTTGACTAATATTGAAATGGCGCGGTCTTCTTCCTCAATAATAATGATTAATATCAGCAGAAAATACACCAAAGTAGTCAGGTTGGGAAGCTACATACATCGGGATGTATAGCGCCTCTCATTATTTACATTATTATTTACATTGTCTATTTGACTAAGGTGGCGGAGCTCAGCTCTGGAGCGCTCCGGCCCACTTTAACCCCTGCATTTAACTGAAACATTCTTTTCTTTTTGCTCTACAAAAGTGAAGTAGTGAGAATATCTCCAAGTGAAGAAACTCAACTTGGGCTCCGCCGCCGCCATGATGATACTAGTCTTGTTGTTGAACACAAACACGCCCCCACAGCGCGTCCCCCCCCCCTCTCTGACACAGGAAGATTCAGGACTACACAACACTGCACTGCAGCTCTCTCGGCCTCTAGCCGAGACTGTAAAATAACGTAAACAACGCAGTAACGCATCATGTAGTAACGGTAACGGAGTTACTGAATTTAAAAAATAACGCGTTAGAGTACTCGTTACTGCCAAAAATAACGCCGTTACAGTAAGTCCCAACACTGCTCATCAAGTAGTGAACAATGAATAAACTAAAGCCTAAATATATGTGCTATCCTCTCCTGGCATGCAACGTCTCTTCTGAGTAGTAGCTGTATTTTGACTTTGAACTTTGACCCTTTGAGGTTGCTGGTTAGTGTGGAGTGTTGAAGCCATAGTACTAGACTGAGTTAGCAATATGAAATCAGCAGCTATTAGTTCGTTTCCACAGAGCAGAGGACATACGCGGCTGAAATGGATCACTTTGGTAAGATAATATTACAACGATCACAATAATAATTTTCAGTAGCTTGTCAATTGGAATTCCCATTGTGTGTTAAAATATATATAAATAAAATTTGATTTGATTTGATTTGTGTTATTGAGCTAAAGGACCAAGCACTAGTTATTTCTATATATAGCGTATCTAGTCAGGAATTTTTTTTAAAAAAGCATCATGAAATCACATTAATGAAGAGAATTTATTTTATTTATCCCACCCCTAATTGTTTAACTCTGTTTTGCATTGTTTTAATGTACTCCATTTAATATTGCAAACACTGTGATTTACAGCTACACCCTAACTTCACAAAATTTCACTCAGTAACATGAATGACAGATGCTGATCCTTGATATTGATATTTATCAGTAGACATTGAATTGAGTTTGCAAATACCATTAATGGATGAATGAATGACTAAAATAAGTAAATATTTTGAAAAAAGTGGTGCTGAAAAGAGTGACAGAGAGTCCCTCATATTCTGGTTCAGTTCTTCCCTTATTTCTCACTTTTTTCTTCATCTTTCATTTTCTCTGTACTGTGTTGTTGATCATCAGTTTATTGTAGGAACTTTTTTCAGTTTCGTTAGAAAGTTTGTCACAGACACTTGAAACTTTCTCGTGTCTTTTGTACCACATCTTTGCTCATTTCAAGGGCTCGGTACATCAGAGACTCTGTTAAGTGGACTTATTGGTCTCTGTGTCCCTGTGTTGTCTCTCCTAGTTTACTCCCACACACACGCACACACATTCAAAGGCTTCTGTGAGCCATGTCTCTTTTGTTCATCAAACCAGACTCATCCATTTGTAGTCAGACAAGCAGGCACACAAGCACACTAAATAAACAGGGATGCTTTTTGTGAATGAAAACCAAATAACGCAGCATGAATGAGGCAGGATACTATAACACACAGGCTTGTAATTCAGGGTTGTATGCTTGGCTTCTTGGCACATGCTTTTGCCTCTTACTGCTTTTGAGCAAATTAAATAATAAAATCAATAACACTATTCATATTTTTCATGATTATATAATTATTTATGAATCATGATTTGCCCATTTGACATTTTAACAATGTAATTTATATATGCAGTGCAAAAAATTAAATAATTAGCAAAGAAGAATGAAAGAAGAAAGACAGAAGAGTGCGCTCAGTAGAGTGCAGATCCCCACCAGGCAAAAGATGGTGAAGCACCTACTGCCAGATGCAACCAGCAGAGATGTGCAAAGCTCCACCAACATTAACATGACCCCACATACTCTGTCTCTAGATGAAAAAAAGATTTCAAATTGAAGCAGTTGTTGATCACTTGCGACCCCTAACAGCCAGTTATAAAAAGAGTGAGAAGTCGCTTGTCATACTCCTACTTGAGAGTCAAAGGTGGATACTTGTGCCAAGTTTTAAGAGATTCCCTCCAAGCCTCCTGAGATATCACCTTCACAAGAATGGGAAGGACTAGAGGTCGCAGTGACCTTGACCTTTTACCTTTGACTAAATCCAATCGGTTCATTCTTATATCTGAGTGGTCATTTGTTCCAAGTATCAAGAAATTCCCTCCAGGCGTTTTTGAGATATCGTGTTCACAAGAATGGGATGACCTGAAAACATGCCTGTCGTTACAGCGGTCACCAGTGTTGAGCCACACAAAATCACAAAGGTCCTTCAGCATACCATCATGAATGTGCACAAAAAAATCAGTCAGAGCTGTCCAGTAATATGCAAAATTAGCTCCAGACACGATGCAGGTCCGTTGATCACTCACTCACACACACAGTGATTGCATGATAGTAATAACAATACGTTATGATGAGTAAAGTTTATATGTTTATGTCTGTGCGCAGTTTTTGTGAGTGTGAACATACATTTTTTACCTGCTAATGTTATTGTGTGTGCGAGAGACAAAGCGAGAGAGGGAGAGATTGAAACAGCTGTGAGACTGTGTGAGAGTGGGCTGGGGTAAAGTGGGCTCTGGTGACGCGTAAAATGAGCTGGGATTTGGGGGATTGGGGTCTTAGTGTGAAATGAAGTTTTTCCCCTTCATTAATCACTTTATTATCAAACCCCAAGGAAATGACATACAGATACAAAACATACAGTATTATGTTATTCACAAATCTACCTACTAACACTTCATTATGACCAACAGATAGACACAGTGCTTACGTTATCCTACCAATGACAGAAAAATGGCTGCCCTCTTTTATATGTATATTTTGGATCTACTGTATGCTTTGAGAGTTTTGTATGCATATCGGTGTGTATATGTGCATGCAGGCTTCTGTGAGCTAAAGTGCAGCCTGGATGTGGGGATTCTAGCCTCTGATTGTTGTCCCACAGTCAGAACACAGTGTGTAGGAGAGAGATTAGCAGCATCAGCTCATTCATATGATGCGGCACAGCAGAGGGGTGAGGGGAAGAAAGGGATTGAGTTACCACAGACTATACAGGATGTGTCACCACTGCTTGTCTCTGTCCTTACTTTTCATGAGGTAGCCTTAGCAGCCTAATATACAGTATATCTTGCAAGGGGAGAAATACATGTGTGACTGGACTGTAATTTCGTTCATGGGTGCCCACAGTTTGGTTTAGAGGAGCACTGTTTGGGATTCAACCTCTAACTGCTCTACAGGAGCTGCTCTGCAGTAAAGAAACAAGGACTGGTTGCACAGGGCAGCTTCAAGGTGTGACTGTATACAGTGTGCAAACACGCTACACACACTCCCAGAGGCTGCTCTTAATCACGTCAGCTGGTATTATATTTTGCGTGTCTGCGAGGGTCCATATGGGTAAATGTGATGTAAACTTTGTCATCAGAGGTTGTACGTGTAGGCTCTCTGTAGACATCCATGTGCCCCAAATTTGTTGTCTTGTCTATCAGCCATCACAGACACCAATGTACTGGCCTTGTGTGGACCGCGTCCTCCAAGCAGTATGTGTACCATGTGGACGCCAATGTAAAGGATTTTAACAATGGACATGAATGGAATTTAGTTTAGTGGCACTAACGGTTAGGATTGTTATATATTGTACATAATCTATGTTATTCAACTGCAAATATGGACGCTGATATTTCAGTCTTTATTTAATGACTTGTTTTGTTTTTATGGGGATCTGCAATAAAACCCAGAGCGGACTTTCTGAGTTGTCTTTCTTTTGCAATTGTGAACTGGACTGAACTGTTTTGGTACTCAGTACAGTGTGTCTTTCCAATGTGGCTTTCTAGGACAATGTTTCTAGAAAGACACATTGCTTTTGAGTTTTTTAAATGTTATTTTCCAGTCCATTGTTTTGTATTGGCGTGGCAGCAGAAATCTCACACCCTTAAAGTGAACAAACCATAAAGCAGCTAAGCTGGCAAGTAAAATGTTTGAAAATAATAACAATTGGTGGTAAAAAGAAAAGGAACAGCTTCTTTGTTGGCTGAAAAAAGTTTGAGCTGAAGCCCGGCCCATTTTCTAGGGTAGCAGAAATCTCCCCGGTGAAATGAGCAATACATGTCTGGTAAATCAGGCTAGTATCCAGGTGCACTACCATTTCCAACCAATGTAACAGTCCTTTGGGAAAAGTGAAAGGAAACATTGTTTTATGCTCAGCTCTGCAGGAGATCATTAGTTAGGCTAGTGGATATAAGCATGTGCTCCAGCCTGAGCAATACAAGCTACCACCTCCAAAGCAGAAAAGTCCCAGGACGACAAGGATGAGCACAATCTTGGGCTACATCAAACACCTAATATTTGACATGAAGCGCTTCCTCTAAACAGCCACAATGTTTCTGACACTGCAGAGGTCCGAGCACAGCTTTGACCACATACAGCTCAGCAACCCTGTAACTGGGATGATATTTCTCTGTCTGGCTCAAGGACACTTCAGCAGGGCAGATACTTACTAATGTACAATTAATCCTGAATCTGACTCCTCTGGTTGTCTTCTTAATCACTGCACCACTATCCTGATGATAAACTTGCCATTGAAGCCTGTAGTAGAAGCTCTCCTCTCGACTCTCCTGGGAAATGGTGGTTCTGGATGTATGTCAGTTGGCTCTCCTGTGATGATGATGTGATGTGAAGAGGATAGCTTCAGGCTAATTAGGTCTGGATCTGCTCTGGTCAGCCTGACTGAACATGGCGCTGCAGACAGCCTGTGGTCAGCCCGACCCTCTTAGCCTCTGACTGACCACACAAACATGATCACAAACACATAAACACTTTGTTTCTGGATGTGAGCAATCAGTGCTTTCCTTATGCCTCAGTGATATGAGTAATATCTGTCGGTTCTGGGCCAGTTTCATGGACAAGGATTTAGTGGAGCTGTGGACAAAAATATACTGGTTTCAATAGAAAAGAGGGAACAATTCTTAGCTTCAACTGCGTCCATGAAGTCAGCCCATTCATTTTTATAATTAGCGAAGGAAGTGGGTGCAGTAGAGAAGAAGATGAAAGAGTAAAGCAGGAGATTCACAAACTAGAGAGAAGGAGACAAAGCTCTACTGAACCAGCAAAGGGAGAAAGGAAGAAGAGAAAATAGTTGAAGAAAGCGGTCAAGCCAGTTCAGGTTTGAGCTGCCGCTGACCTGTCAGCTTTAACAGCCCACCACTGCCAGCCAGGAACCAGGATTGGCTTAAAATCAGGATTTTCTGTCGCGCTGACATACAGCAGTTGTCAGTCAGCCAGTGGGATTATTGCTCCGATTTTCGTATGGTTACGGTCGCTGTGATTTGGCTTCTGAGTCATCATCAGCCAGTCTCTTTGATTGGCCACAGAAGTTGTTGCTTGAGGGTGCAATTAATTAGCGATGATGTTGGGTGAGGGACAAGGTTTGTTTGAGAAAATGTCAAACTTTCTTTCTTTCTTTCTTTCTTTCTTTCCCCTTCCTTCCTTCCTTTCTTTCTTTCCGTCTGATCCAATCTTTACCATATGTGAAACAGAAGCATTTTTGGATGACTGCACCAGGGCTTTTGAAGACAATTTTGATACTCCAAACTGTTTTGCCATCATGACATGCAAATGAATTTGGCAGCAAAGGCTCCACTTCGGCAGCCTTTCAAAGATGCACAGACTGCTCAGTGTTATGGCTGTGAACAGAGTGTTGATGCTATGATATGGAGATAAAGATGAAACAGTCGTGAGTGTTTCCCTTTATGAAGCTGATTTTAGTCAACCCTCACTGGCTTCATCATTCCTGTTGCTCGTTGTCTTTAAATCTCTCCTGAATCCCCGCTGGTGGAAGAACTTTTCCTCTTATTCAGTACAGGAGGTTCACCCCCTGTACTGTAAGTCGGACACTAATCTCCTCAAAAAGTGCCTTTATGAATCAGGCCTTCTTTCCTCTAATCACCATAATTGCTCTCAAAAAAATCCCTCCCACCTTAGCTCTCTTATTTTAATTCATTTTTAAGCACTTCCCTCTTACATGATCATTCTGGCATCACAGGGATGTTGTACCTTCAGGCTCTCTGGCCTTTGCACTCTTTATAATTGGTTGCTTGTAATGATGAATGTAGTAATCAATGGATTTGACCTTAATCTGTTAAACTCTTAGAAATAAGGGCTCCAAAAGGGTTGTTCCCGAAGGGATGAGGTTCTACCCATAACCACTTGCTTCTGGATGACCACTTCTTGAAGAAAGGGTTTGTCAAGGGTTCCATTAAGAACTTCTTTCATTCCTTTTAGAATAAAGAGTTCTTCAATGATTGTTAAAATCCTTGAAGAACTCTTTCAACAAGGGTTTGTCAAAGGTTATTTGTACCATAATATAAAAAGGTTCTTGGTAGAACCCCCCTGCATGAGTTCTAAATAAAACCCTTGGAATATAAAAATATTTTTAGTAGAACCCCCTGAGTGTGTTCTTGATAAAAATCTTAGTATATATAAATGTTCTCTGCAGAACCCCCTGAGTGTGTTTTGGATAAAACCCTTGGAACATAAAAAGGTTCATGGTAGAATCCAAGGAGTTTGCCCTCAGATTATAAAAATGTTCTCGATAGAACCCTGTCATTGTGTTCTTCATAAAATTCATGGGTTTTAAAATGGTTCCTAGTAGAGCCCTCTAGGTGGTCTTGTGTTGGCACCCATAGAAGGTGGAAAGGTTCTGGATAGAACTGACAGAGGGTTCTGGGTTGAACCTTTACACCATAGAAGTTGTCTCTGTTGGGGTTCTCAATTCTCTCATAAGGGTGTCTGGGTGGGACCTTTCACAGATGCTTCTAGGTAATAACCCTTTATGTTGTTGGGTTTTAGGTAGAACCCTCTGAAATGGTTCCAAGTGGAAACTTTATAAAAGGTTCCAACAGGGACCAAAAAGCATTTTCCTGCGAGGAGAATCCAAAGAATTCTTTATGGTTCTCATTAGCATTTTTATTTCTAAAAGTGTACCTTGTATAGTCTGAGTTGTTCTGCTATCTATTTATGTTGTAAATATTAAAGTGAATTAGCGATTTGAAGCTGATCCCTCTACTTGTGCCCACCTGCAGCTCTACAAATACAGATAACGTTCCACACACCCCTCTGACCTCCCACTTCAGCATTATCTCTCTGTGCTCTCTCTGTTCATCCATCATCCTATTCCTCTTCACTTTTCACCCTTTTAACATCCCTCCACCCTCCCTTTCTTTCCTCCTCATTCTGCCTGTCTTTGCATCTCTTGAATCTCTTTGCACCCACACAGTGTTTGCTCTCCCTATCACAGTCCCTCTTCTCTATCTCCCTCCGTCTCTCTTTTGGTTTCTTCTTATCTCTCTCTTCCCTCTCTCGCCTATTTGTCTGTCTGTCTGGCTTTGTCTTTCTCTTGGGATGGGAAGTGGAGAAAGCAATGTACCCATAATTCTAACAAGATAACAATCATTGATCAAATTCAGTGTCTCCTATCAGTGTCCCTTTTCAAGCTTGATTGTTTTCACCCAAGGCTTTTGTTTTTTTTTGCACAATAAACTTACTTGTCCTAGTGCACTCAAAGGACCGAACATTTTGCTTCAGCTCCACCTTAAAAACTCACCCTTATAAAAAATTTTGGTATGAAGCAGAAAAATATTCCTCTCTGTTCAGCGATGTCCTGCAGTTTTTCAGATGACTGCCTAAATCCAAAAGCTGCTGCCTGAGTGAGTGTCTGATGCCGTCCCCGTTCCTCCTCCTACCGTGATCCCCCCCATCGCCCTGCTCCCTGTTCCTCCTCGTGTGTGTTGCTGCACAGGAGCAGCTAAGAGCATGCGTCTAAGCAGGTTGGCATAACATTAGAGGGGGCATGCTATTTGATATGGCGGTAATCTTCTGTTAAATCCCCCAAGAGTGAAACACAACCGCCTTCAGCTTTGCACAGATTTCAAAAATGGTTTTCTTTTCCTCTTCTTCTTCCTTTTTTGATGTACAAGTATACCCCCATTGCTTAGATCAGCTCTGCATATATATATATATGTGTGTGTGTGTGTGTGTGTGTGTGTGGCATGTATGGGTGTGGAATTAGCAGGACTTAATGTCACTGTCCCCGGTTAAGGCGCTGGTTAAGTTAAGCACCCTAGTATTGGTTCCTAGCAGAATAATGTGATTTAGTGGAGTGCAGATACTGAGGGCAGCGGTGTGTCATTGATGCTTAATGTGTGGTTGGTAAAACTTGAAGGTGGCTGATAATTCTCTCGGCTGAGCTGATTGGTTTCGTTTGTATGTAGATTAGTTTTGGGAAGCAACTCCTACTGAGCGGTATTCCACGTCTGAACGACTGATAATGCATTCTTAGTCTAGTCCTTGTTGTATATGGTAAATATGTTTGTCTGTGTCAGAGCTTCCCAAACTTTTTCAGCTCGAGACTCAAAGGAGAAATTTAAACTTAGAAAAATACACCAGGAATTACTATAACATTTACATTCATAAACTACTGATTAGGGTTAGGTGATAACTACCAAACTGGTGTATGATGATGTTGTTTTGGACGGGTGGAGGGTTGACTGTCTGATAACAAAAAAGCCGACTTGCTTGCCAGCTCACCACTGTAGTCACCATCGCTTCCCACTGTCCACCTGATGGCAACCTCCAGCTGTCTCAACTCAGCTGGGAAAACTTTCCAGCGAAGGGAGCAGGCAGATCAACTCTCACATCCCTGCCAGATGAGCGTCTCACATAACATCCCTGTACTAAGTTTAAAGTAACTTAGTTGTGTTAAGCTTGAAACAAAGATAAACACCTATCTATACTATATAATAGTGACAGGACTGAAAGAAACACACTAACAGCAGCCCACAGAAAGGAATGTCTCCATCGTGTCAAACTGTGCAGGTTTAATAAGAAATGTATAAACAAGACATCACAATGAAATCACAATGTTATGATGATAGAGGGCTCAGGGATGATGACTGTCAGCCATCAGCGATGGACGGTGGCATCATCCATCAGCCGTACTACTGATAAAGAATGTAACAAGCCATGAATTTAAATTGTTTATGAAATGTATTTACTTTATTGTTTCATCACAGCAATAATCAAATTTGTTTAGTGTAATACTAAGTTTCTCACCACTTCATAATGAACTTGCACTGTCCTCTGAAACACTAGTGGGCTTTTAATTTGAAACAGATGCAGGAAGTGTTGATTTTTGTAATAACAGTGTAATGCAGTCACTAACAGGTCAAGAGGGAGCAGATCAAAATTTTATTTATTTTATTTTATCGTTATTTAACCAGGAAGTCCCACTGAAATTAAAATCTCTCTTATGAGAGACATGTCCAAGGTAGCAGCCATACAAGCATACAGCATATTAAAATGCAACAAATACAACATGATATACAAAATCCATAATAAAACAAGAGAAACTATTCAAACATAGTGGCCCGTCAAGAAGCACAAGCACGTCTCCATCACCACATTTTTATAATGCCTGTAAATTCATCAGTGCGTTTAAGTGCTTGTAATTTTAGATTTTTTGTAAATTATTCCATGTCCCTGATGCATAGTAGGAAAATGTAGTTTTCCCCAAAACTGTCATAACCCAGGGTACATTAAAAAGCAACCACTTGGAGGAGTGTAGCTGGTAACTATCAGAACTGACACAGAGAATGGTACAGAGGCAGGTTTGAAATTTACTTTATCGCTTTATAGATTAAAATATACAAGTGCTGTTGTCTGTGAGTGGTTAATGATGTCCAACTCACCAAATCATAAAGAATGCATTGGTGAATAAGGGATTTTGCATTTGTAAAATGAAGCTTTGTACTAAAATATTGTAGTAATGTCCCACATTTCCCATCATGCCTAGTGATGGACTGAGTAGTTTGTTAAGTTAGCTGATTTAGTTCCAAAATGTAAATGTTACTTTTTGTTAGTGTTTGTAATGTGTCTGTTCAGAACACGGTGGTTTATGTTGGTAGCTTAATTCTCATTTTTGTTCTGGTTTAAAGTTGTAACCATTGGACAGGTGGCTGTTACATTTCTTGACCCCAGCTGTATTTTACTACTTTGTTTAGAGTTCTTGTCCCCTATACTGACTGTCACTCAGGTTGACCTTGCTGAGAGAAGCTTCCTGCCTCTCATTCTGCTGCTGCCTGCCAGAAAATGATGTGCGACCCTAAGTTTAGGAAACTCTGCTCTATCTTGTAACTTAACCACAGCTACTTCTGGTTACTCTGTATACACACCATCTCTTGCATGTCTGTTCATCCTGGGACAGGATTTCTCCTGTTAAACCCTTTAAAAAAAAAAAAAAAAAATTCTTGTGGAAGGATAGATTGTGTCATATGCTGTAAAGATCTCTATGAGACCTCTTGTGAATGTAGTTTATATAAATAAAAAAGACTTGTTTTTACTTGCTGTGGTGTAGAATCTGCTTTTTATAGCTTGTGCAAAATATGAATGTTTTTGTTTATAAGACTTTAATCTCATGACTGCAAGCAGTTCGAACATGGGATTACCTTCCCATTTTCCCATCACCTTGCTTTACCTGAGAAAAAACAATGCTGAGTAATATTAGTCTAGATGTGATACTGAACATTGGCACAAACTCACACTGGGACATGCGGGTTATAAACAATTACATATATTGCAAAGGAAAACAATTTTCAGAATCAGTTTATTGGAATGAAAACACATTGTGTAGTGATTTAACTGTAACCCGATAACATGAATTTGTGGTTTTCTTTCAGAAATACAAGGAGTTTGAGCGAGCAGTACAAGTGGAGGAGATCGATGGGCTGCGGCTGGTAAAAAGGCTGGCAGAGGACATGGAGGAGATGTTTCACAAGAAAGCCCAGGCGATGAAGGTACTTGTTTTCTACCTAAATCTTCATCCATCACACAAAACCTAAACCTTTCTTTGAATTCAACAAAAGTACAAATACAAACTACAAAATAACTACTCTAAAGGAACAAGGAAATTAGATTAATTAAAACAATTATGTTTACATACAAGCTATTGTGGCACATACATAATGACTAATAATGAAAAAACAATGATATAATCATACACACACACACACACACACACACACACACACACACACACACACGCACACACACATAGATAGATAAAAGTGATTTTCAGTTGTTTTGGCCCATCTATTACTAAAAGTAAAAGTACTGGCAGTGATCTCAGTGAAGTCACTTGGTGAGGTATTTATTTCTGACCACTCTGCCGACCCGATTGGATGTCTGAAGAGGTGCTGTAGTGTCATATTGCCTCAGTGAAACCAGACACATCTTGAGTTTGCTGTGTGCATGTGTGAGAGAGATATGTGAAGGAGCGGGTGCTGTGGGTGAGGTGACAGACAGAGAGAGGCTGTGATCCACCCATCAGTGTCGCTGTCACTTTATTGATCTGCTCAGACCAAACATCAGTATCTACTGGAAGAGGCCACTTAAGGACAAAGATCTATAAGCTAGAGCTAAAATTATTAATGGTTTAAATTTTTGAATTTATCATTTGTTGATTTTTGCGTGAATGTCTCTGTGTATTGGGCGTCTTTTGCCTTTAAAACATAAGTGGACTGGATAGACTGTCCTTAGTATGCTGTGGAGCAGTGTTTCTCAAACTTTTTACATCACGTATCACCTCAGAAAATATTGAGCTCTCCAAGTACCACCTTACTGTTTCGTTTCGTTTGGAGCTAGCAGGTTTAGTGGACTCTTCTCTGGCACTTCTCAGATTGCCATTAGCAGTTCTTTTTGGTTCACTTCTCATCCACTTCATTTTCAACATGGCTGCTAGAAATATTATCCTTCCTGATCTGCACTCCTTTTCATAATAATTCCCATTTGGAGCGACAATTGCAGTGTTCATTTTCATTCTCTTCATTTTACCTCCGGTTAGTATCTGGCCATGGTAACTACCTAATGGATGACGTATACCCATGCTACATGCATGATCATGCTTATGTAGCAGGCTTATATTGAAACATTAAAGAGATTTTATGTATTGGCATTTGAAATTTTGTAGTATTTTGATAGCATTGTATGTTTTTAAATTAATTTATTTTACTTTTGAAAAATGTTTCCGACATTTCTTCTGCTCCCACTAGAGGGAACTCACATACCACCAGTGGTACACATATGACAGTCTGAGAATCTAGGCTGTGGAGGACAAGTACGGTATCATAGGTGCTTAATATATTTAAAATGAACATTTTATAACTTACTTGTGGGTACTTTGTCTTGATACATTTTAAGTGGAAATATCCTTCTTTTACTCTACTATTACTACAGTACGATCAATAAATACTGTTCTATTACTGCTATTTATTTGGCAAATATGATGACTAGTTACCTCGCAGATTTATCAGACTGATCAGATAAACATATGACCCACTCATTAAATATGCATTTTTATATGTCATTTAAGTAACACTTTACAGCAACACTTTATTTTAGAATGATCCATTCATATCTTGAGAAGGTGCAGGTCCTCCTCCAATCTTTCTACAGCTGCCCAGAACAGACAAACCAAGCACTGGCTCTAGTTAGGGTCTTTCATGTTTCGTGGACACCATAGCTTCTCTTATACGCTTGGAAGGGGAGGATGAGATGACAAGTTTGCAGTCTGCAAGTTTACCGCTAGATGCCCCTAAATCCTAAATACATTTTGTATTAATACTTGTGGACTTTCACTTAAAATTGTGAAAGCAGACTATTTTTTCTTAAATAAAATACCTGAATGCTTCATTCACCATGGTTGTAGGTACATGTATGCCTTTACAGTTTGAACACACTTGTCCATATCTGTGTGTGAGCATGTCTGCATGTCTGTGGATATGTGTGTGTGTGTGTGTGTGTGTGTGTGTGTGTGTGTGGGTGTGTGTGTGTGTGTGTGTGTGTGTGTGTGTGTGTGTGATTGTCAATGTTGTAACAGGTGCAGTTCAGGATGTGTCCACGGTGCACTGCCTCTCTGGCTGCAGCCCTAGCTCCAGGTGATAGATCCTATCAGGACAACATGGTGCTGTTAACAGAAATTGGATTTCTCTCTGAGAGTCTGGTCCAAGGATACAAGCTGAAAGGAGTGCGAGGGAGGGAGAGAGAGGGGCACAGATAGTGACAAACCATTTCCATGCTTTAGCTTTGCTTGTGCCTGTGTTATTATTCTTATGTATGATACCTTTGCCTGCTCGGATTGCGTGACCATGCCTGTTTCACAGTGCTACATCCACTTTGGAAGTGTTCACATCTCTACTCGTCCACATGCACGACAATCTTCACTGAGCACATCAAAAAGATGAAGTATTTCATGCTAATATGAGTCATCTGGCATTTTAAAAATATGACTCCTAGTCTTATACAATGATTTCTGGCATGAAAGCAACGTTCTAATTGAATATTGTTAGTGGTTATGTTCTTAACTCCTGTAATAGAAAATGGAGGACTTAATCTGTTTTCTAATAATAATGAACATTGTTTTTGGATTAAACCGCTGCTGCACCCTTTCGAAACCAGTATTAACTGTATTTAATTCACAACTCCCTTTTTTCATTTTAACTGTTTGATAAACTTACATGTTGACAAGAGTCATTTTTATTGAGTTGTGAGATTAGATGTATTTAATCTGTGTCCGCCATCTCCTTGAGAGTGCATTAAACCCCTGGAGATACGAGGACTCTGTTAGCTAATAGCTTCTCTAAAGCGGCCTGCCCAGATGCTCGATGCCTGATAATTGTACACCTCAGGGGATTGTGTGATGCAGTGTGCGTTCATATGCTGAGATGGGCACAAATACATAAAACAAATGTTACAAATTGCAAATACTTCTTAATCAAATGGATTTAATTAAAAACAAGTATTTTGTAATTTGGAAATACAAAAATATAGCCTATTCCATACAAACTGATAATTTATGAGATTTGTGGCATTTTTTAGCCTTAAGTAGCAACACTTAAGAATTTCAATTTAAAACATAAATTGAGTAAAATGTGAAGAAATAACAGTTCTGACATTATGTCAAAGACGTGGACACTGAACCATGAACACCGCCCCCCTCCTCTCTTGCTTCACACTTCTTCTGTCCCTGTCTGAACCTGCCACAGCAAATCACCTCAGTCCTGTATTCCCTGGCATCAGACTGGCCTCTATTGGTCTTGGAGGATGTGCTCAGTCCTTTCCTGGTCATGTTCACTGGGAGGCCGCTGAGTCTACTAGGTAACAATAACTACACTTAGCAGCAGTTAGTGGTTACACTGCCAATATGCCCTCTTTGTTTGGAGTATAAATTTTCTATAAACGTACATATTGCGGATCTATGCCGGAAATCAGCTCTGCTGAAGTGCCCAAGCAGGATCTTTTGGAGGTGGGAGGCTGCGAATTCATTAGTGCATGCTGGTTGGTTTATCTTTGAGGAAATTTGCACCAAACACCAAAGCAGCTTCTTCCCTTGAGGAATACAAATGAAATATGATAGTTTACAATGAGC
>JAJHUR010113396.1:0-13625 GCA_027495735.1 Lutjanus campechanus | reverse complement strand
TTGGACTTTCCACTGTCCCCACATTCATCAGCTCTGGTTTGGTTGAAATAAATCCTTAATTCACAGCGTAAAAGAGCGCTCAGCGTGCAGCGCAGGTGAGGCTGGACAGCAGCTGCAGCCTCAGAAGAGAAGCTCCACAGATCTGCTGATCAATTGAACTATAGGACACACATTTTTAAATTCTCTGACTGTGTAACAAATCAGATATTTTCACATCACAGATGATGAAGAAAGGCATTAAAATACGGCTAACTGGTAAAATGTACTCCTGTAGGCTCATATAGGAATTTAGTGTGGTGCACTGCACTGTTAAAAAAAATAAATAAATAAAAAACAGGATGTTGCATTGAATATTTGTATAGGCTAAATCTGATTTCACTAAATAAAATCTGAGTCGGGGACAGCCTTAGGTGACTGCAGACCTGAGGAGTGATGTATTCAAAAGTTATTTTGCGACCGTATAGAAAGGAGGGACAAAACTGAAAGAATCAGCTTCTCTGGTGAGTGCAGACAAACACACACACAGCTGGAGTCTGCCGGCTAGTGTTCACTTGCTGCATGTGCACAGGACGAGCAACTATTTTTTTCTGACTTTCTGCCAAATTCAGCTTCAACAAAATAATAAATAAAACTTCAAGGATTTCGAGTGTAATTCTGTACAAGTGCAGCTTTTTGGATCAAAATACCAGTCTATCATTCAACACTCAATGGATGGACGATCTTTCTGTTCCTGTTTCTTTTGCTAAATGAATGGTGTGCAGAGTGGCAGACACTGCTCTGCAGCACTCTCCAGTGAGAGGAAACCAGCCTGTAGACCAGGTCTAATCAAATGGCGGCCCGTGGGCCACATGCGGCCCAGAAGCAGTCCCCAAGTGGCCCAACCAGAAAAGCAGAGAAAAACCAGGGAAAACGTTGTCTGCAAGCTTACAGACATTTTTACAGAAATTCCTACAGTAGTTCAGATCGTGAATGCAACACTCTGCATTGGCCTAGCAACACTCAACCCAGAATGCAGTGCTTTGTGTTTTTTGTTTTTTGTTTAGAATTTTAGAAGTAGTAGTCCTATAATACGACCTGTAAAAACATGTCTTTCTTGTCAGAATTTACAATGAAAACGGTCGGTTTAATCCTGCCTGGACTGACAAATACTTGTTTATTTTGCTGCCAAATCCAAGCGCCAAACCGATGTGTTTAATTTGCAATGAGTCCATTGTAGTACAATGTTCAGAGGCACCACATTGAGAAACACCAGACTTTCCGGACAAACTTTCCTGAGGGATCACAGGAGAGGGCTGCAAAAGTGCAGAGTCTGATGGCATCTTACAACCGGAGCTGTCCTACGATGGTGCGGTCATCACAGCCCGAGAGAGCTACAGCAGCGTCCCTCTGTGTGTCCGGGATGCTGGCAAAGAGAAAAAGGCCATTCACAGACCGGGTAACCGTGAAAGACTGTGTGTTGGCCGTTGTGGACGAGGTGATAAATGATGACAAAATTGAAACGAGTGTGACATCTGCCATTAAAAACGTTCCCCTATCAGACACTTCAAAACTTTGCAGGATTTACTGGCCACCGAGAATGTCTGGCCCGGCTATATTTCTTGGTTTTAAAGTCTGGCCCAATTGAATATGTAATTGAATATCCCTGCTGTAGACTATTTTCAGATCTATCGAAAAGTCTGATGAAGATGGTTTTGGTGAGATTTATTTTGTTTCTGTCTGTCGAGGTTAAATGAAGCGTGTTTTAATACGACAATTAAAGCTCGCGTTAGTTTGGCAAAAGAGAGAAACTTGAATTCATGAGAACAGATGTGAGAATATTTCCTTTCTTGACATTTTGTCGTGGCTCACACACATCTCCTTTGCTTTCATCTTATTCTGTTTAACCACAGTTTTCTCGACTGGCAGGTTTGTATTAAAACTTCAGTTCTGAGTAATTTCTACTTTGATTCTGGCACCAAACAACACAAACAAGATTTTTAATGCTGCTGTAAGGCAGTAAGACAGAATAATGACGCAGTATCAAACTTTGTTTATTATTTAGTACATTTATTTTGATTTCAATTTTAACTTTTATTTCTGAAAAACATGTATTCCAAAGGAACATAAAAATCACCACTGGGCTGTGGCCTCATTACAAATCTGATTTTACAAGGAAGAAGCATTTTGTTTCATATGTAAAACAATAAGTTGTCATCTAATCTGTCCCAGTTGATTTCAGAAGCACACAGCTCAGCTCAATCATGTATTATAACACATACATCAGCATTATTTTTCCTCAAATCACTGATCCAAAAGATCCTTCATGTCATTCTGATGATGATGATGAAGATCAGTACACACAGCTGTATCCTGCTGTCAGCTTCAGCAGCTATCAATTTTCCTCACGCAGATGAAAGGCCTTGAAGAACCACAGGCAGAATTGTACTTGTACGCTGCAAGAAAAAACATTAATTAATGAATTAACATAATACAATGATGATGACCATTCCCTGGGTTTATAAATCTTTTCAAAGTCAAATCATTAATCATCATTAAAGCATCAAACATTACAGGTGTCAAGCTAAAAATAGACCTCATAGATCTCATTGCACATATTTACTGCCGTATTTTATGTTGTAGAACTAAACATTATTTTAAGCAAATAACAAAAAACCCATTGCATGAGGTGCAAATACGCGAACTGACGTCTGGGTTTTAGGAGTCGTTCCTGCAGCATTCTGTTATTAACCAGCTGAATATGGCTCATGTTGAAGTCAGAAATGTTGTGTCTTACCTGTGGTTTGAAGGTAGATGCACGGGTAGCTGCTGGCAGTATTAGGTGCGTTCCAGTCGTAGAAGAAGCTATTGTCCAACCACATCCAGCGATTCTGGAGACAAGACACATCAAGTATAACAAGCAGCAGACTTTTATTGGACATTTCTCTCCAGAACTTTCATATTTGTATCTTCATGAAGAAAAACCGGGATGATAAATCATCTGTTCTAAGTGCTTTGATTGACAGATGTGTTGACGTGGATTTATCTTTTCATTAAGTGAGTCTGATGGTCTAATCACCTGGAAGTAGAATCCTCCCAGCCAGGCAGTAGAGTATCCTGCTTGTTTGGTGAGCAGCTGGAGGAAATTGTATCCAAATTCATCAAGACCGGAAGCCAAGGAGGCTCCCTGAGTGGAACAGTAGGACTGGAAGAGGCACATGAACACACATGCAAATGTTGTGTTAAAGAAATTAAAATGTAGAACAATGAGCATGTTCATGTCAGTAAATGTGAGTTTGTCAGATGAACAGCAGAGAAACAGACTTTCAAAGCAGCACTCTGACTGCACGTGTATCTTAAAGTGAAGAATGTAACGTACTGCAGCACTGGTCCAGGATGTGCTAGATTTCACAACCTGATAGCAGCTGTCGCTGTATTTGGTCCAACCAGAGGGACATGAGGACCGACCTGCGGAGTAAAGAGAAGAGCGCATCAGTACTTGAACACATCATTTGAATTAATGATACTGATGGACAGATTAGGAACCCTATCTTTTGTTGATCTAAAGTGCAAGTTGAAAGCACAAAGCGCAGTGGTTTTAATTTATTCAAGGTGAGTCCAAATCCACGTTTGCACCATGGTCTGAGGGGTATCTTGTCCTGTTCCGCCCCCTACGCTTCTGGCCTACAGCAGGATACACCTATCAGCTGTGCACGAGTGCCTTGACTAATTCATGGGTGAGTTTTAGGCTGAACATGCAATAAACCAATCAGAAAGTCGGCTCTCATCACCTATGAGAAGCAGGTGCATCAGGAGTGCGTTGGCAGCATGATGGTGAAATAACCCGGACAAAAACAAAGTGAAAAGATTTTCAGTCGAGGAGACAGATCTCCTGGTTTGAGAAGTGAAAGCTTGAGAGCGTGAAATATATGGAGACGGCAGGACGCCTCCAAAGCAGCTTCATGTGTAAGTAATTTATTTTATATCAACACCTGCAAAAAGTAAAACAATGAATGAGCCGCAAATGTCATGCAGATATACAACTGACACTGAATAGCTGATTGAAAATATGTTTAAAGGACACTTAAATGATGGTGTTTTGTGATTTTGGAGGTGTGTGTCTATGTGCTTTAGCCAAACGCATCGGATGCTATCTTGTGTAACTGCACCACAGATTTGCACTGCGGTCAATTTTAGCCTGTCTAAGGCACAAGTGGTTTTGACTCCAATTCTTTATGCACAAAATAGCGAATACAGCGGGCCATGCCTTTGTTTTGCCTTCAATTTTAGGCCTCCTGCCAATGGCCGCGAGGACAAGGTGCAAATTCATTTGCTATCTTGCAGACGTGGTAAATATGACAACTGCACCAGTGTGAGATAGCAAAGTCACCTGCACCACCACAGATGTCAGATTGGGCCCTCAGTGTTTTATGTTTCATTTAAAGACAACAAACCTTCAGCTGCTGAAGTTATCTCTCCAGTAGAAACCATCTGGGGGTCTTCATCTAAAAAAAGAATAAAAACAGTTACATTCTGATCAGAATCAGAGAGATGTGATGAATCATCCTTTCTTTTACTCCCACTGAGACAAAAACAGAAAACACAAGCTCCGTTACAGTGTGATGAGCTAAGCTAAGCTAAGCTAAGCTAAGATAAGATAAGATAAGATAAGATAAGATAAGATAAGATAAGATAAGGTAAGATATTCCTTAATTAGTCTCATAGTGGGGAAATTTCAAGTATTACAGCTGCAAAGAGCAAAAATAGAGAGACATCAGTCAGAGATGATAAATAACAACAAGCAATATAACAATATATAAAAAAATATGAACAATTTAAAGGAGGAAACGTGGAACTATAAAATATGGGAAGTTACAATATATATAGTGTTTTCAAATTTACACCATGGCACAGAGGAATACTGATACTGATATTGCACGTTGAAAAATAGAAAAAAGATTAGCCAGATATTGATATTGCACATCGGGATAATAATGCCTGATTGAGAGACTGATATATTGCACCTTGAGTTGAAATTCGCCTGAGTTAAACATTTTACAGTATGAAGTGAACAGTGCAGTTAGTAAGTCACAATTGTAAGTAAGTTTGTGTGGTCTACTGGGAGCACTGCTGGTTGTCAAGTCTGACAGCTGCAGGAAGGGAGGACCTGCGATACCGACAGCTACAGTCTGTTCACAACGTTCGCCCTAACTGGCCGTCGTGGATGAGGTTGTGTGTGTGTGTGTGTGTGTGTGTGTGTGTGTGTGTGTGTGTGTGTGTGAGAGAGAGAGAGAGCAACTTACTCTGGTTGTTCTCCTGCAGCTCCTGTGGTGCAGCTTCAACTGCTTCAGGTGCTTCGACTGAAAGGAAAACAGAAGGATGCAGCTGCTGCATTTATTCATATATTCAATATATTTGTTCACATTTTATTTGAAGTGGTATGCATAAGACTGTCATTACACATAATACATGTCATGAGCCTTTTCATGTATATGAAGGAGTCTTGTATTTATGACTGTTGTTATTAAGTATCATTCGGTAAATTATATGATTTGTAAAGCAAAGTTCACGTTGTTTGAGATGTCTTTGTTATAACTACTTGACTTTAACCAGGACAAAAATGTCTTATGACAACTTGACATGATCAGGCTTAAACTACCTGTTTAGCTTTAGCTTTTAACATTACATTAACATCTCATAGGTGGTTGGTTTTGACACATTTTTAAATCTTGGTTAATATCAAGTTGTCATAACAAAAACACCTCAAACAATGTTAACGCTTAATGGCAACACTCACAAACATTCATAAAAACTCCATGTTCATGTTAGGGCTCATGACATGGGTATGACAGTGTAATGACAGTCTTATGTACACACGTTCAAATGAAGCATCACCAAACAAGCCAACAAGGTCTAAATCTAATCCAAAGATCTGACCTGCTGCAGCTGTGATGGCAAGAACGCCACTGAGCAAAACGGAGAGGAGCAGGAGAGCCTTCATGATGAAGATGACGATGAGGACGAAGGTTGATGAACGTCTGCTGAGAGTCAGAGAGAGTCAGACAGTTAAAGATTTGACTAACATGAAATGAGACAGACAGAGAGAGCAGGTGTCTTACCTGTCAGGTAAATGTGAGGTGATGTTCAGGTATCAGCTGAGTGATGCGGTGATGATGATGATGATGATGAGGAGGAGGAGGCTGTGCTGCTCTTTATATACACCTGAAGGAGGCACAGGTCACGTCCAGAGCAGCACGTGACGGAGTAAACTTTGATCGAAATGCAAATTTATTTGCGTCACTGTTTTATCTCAAAAACTTCAGTTTCTACATGTGAGGCCAATAAGGAAACACTGATAATAATATGATATTGAACACTGATATTAATAAAGGGTGGTCAGCAAATTTTGATTTGATTTTGAAATTTGATAACTTTGATGTGTCATTAGAACTCATAAATTAATCGTAGGATCATTTATCGCTCACTTTGACCCAGCTGTTGTTTTCTTTATGGCACACAAGTAATATTTCTGCTGTATTGTGTAACAAAGAGGCCTGACTCACATGAAGCATGAACACCTGAGGAAACCATGTTTAACTTCAGATATAGTGACGAGGACCTGTCTACAAAGAAAAACACTATAATAGCAGTAATAGTAATATTAATAATAATAATTTAAATGCCCTACCCTCCTTTCCACTAAAAGTTCTGGACATCAGAGACAAACAGTACTGTGCAAAAGTTATATGTAGATGTATGGAGGCTTTTAGTCCTCTGCAGTGGCCACTGGTTCGACTCCCACCTGCAGCCCTTTGCGGCGTGCCATCCCCTCTCTCTGTGGCCTGTTCCCCCCCCAACGCCGAAAAAAAACTTTAAAAATATAAAATGTGACTGTATGTTTGGGGTCGATGTCCTGCTGCAGAATAAATCTGGGGCCAATCAGACACCTCCCTCATGGTCTGCTTTGAAATCTTTGCCTGGGAGAGACCTCGCTGATGCAGTGTAACTACCTTGTGTCTTGTTGCTGTGCTCAGTCTTGTCATGGTGTCTGACCTGTGACCTCAAACTTCACCAACCTCACCTTGAAGTTTGTCTGTTCCTCACCCAGTTTTAATCCTCCAACACAGCTGTGCTGTCTCAGTTCATGACTGTGTACAGTACTGTATTAATAACTCCAAGTGGAACAGTTGCCTTATTGCCTTACGATAAACTGAAACATGTCATCAGTCCTAACCTCTTTAAAAAAGAATAAAATACTTTGAGAAGATCAAAACAATGTTTATACTCAAAGTGGCAGTATTTCCTTTCTTAGTTTGCAAACATGTCTGGATTATAGTTTTACTGTTTGTAAGTTACTGGAACAAAAACTATGAGGGAAACAAATAACTGGAAGACACCTCCCATGTGTCGGTAAAATTTGATAACTTTGATGTGTCATTAGAACTCATAAATTAATCGTAGGAACATTTATCGCTCACTTTGACCCAGCTGTTGTTTTCTTTATGGCACACAATATTTCTGCTGTATTGTGTAACAAAGAGGCCCGACTCACATGAAGCATGAACACCTGAGGAAACCATGTTTAACTTCAGATATAGTGATGAGGACCTGTCTACAAAGAAAAACACTATAATAGCAGTAATAGTAATATTAATAATAATAATTTAAATGCCCTACCCTCCTTTCCACTAAAAGTTCTGGACATCAGAGACAAACAGTACTGTGCAAAAGTTATATGTAGATGTATGGAGGCTTTTAGTCCTCTGCAGTGGCCACTGGTTCGACTCCCACCTGCGGCCCTTTGCTGCGTGTCATCCCCTCTCTCTCTGGCCTGTTTCCTGTCTGCTCTCTGGCTGTCCTATCAAATAAATGCAAAAATGGCCAAAAAAACAAAACAAAAAACAAAACTTGCGGTGCCACGGATGCCGACGTACTGCTCTAGGCAAGATACAAGGACTGCGTTGTCGACTGTATCAAAGGCCGCTGTGAGGTCCTGCAGCACCAGCACAGCGGGATTCCCAGCATCCACAGACAAGGCGATATCATTGTGCACCTTTAGCAGTGCTGACTTGGTGCTATGTCGGGATCTGAAACCAGACTGGAATTTATCGAGAACAGAATTTATCTCTAAAAATGTCTGTAACTGAATAAAAACTATTTTTTTCTAAGACCTTAGACAGAAAAGGCAAATGGGAGACAGGCCTAAAATTGGACAGCACAGAGGGGTCAAGATGTGTTTTTTTAAGGAGGGGCCTAACCACAGCGTGTTTGAAGGCAGCTGGGACAGACCCTGAACTAAGACAGGTGTTTATAAAAACAAGCAGACTTGACCCAAACAGAATTAAAAACCTCCTTCAAAAACATATACAGTAAAGGACAGTTAGTGGGTTTTATGCCAGTAACCACCTTCGTGAAAAACAACAGAGAAATAGTCTCAAACTGCTCGAAAACAGCAGACTGTGTATAGGAGGAGCATCCACATCATCAGGGGACGACTGATGCCACTTTGTCAGTAAAAAAAGAGACAAACTCTTTACAGGTTGCGGTGGAGGCATCAGACAGGACAGTGGGGCGTGGGTTAATAACAGAGTCAATAGTACTGAATAACAGTCTTGGATGATGAGAGCTGTTGGCTATAATGGAGGACAGATATTTGGACTTGGCCTCCTTCAGAGCTCTCTGGTAAGCAGCCAAACTGTCCCTTAACCAGCCCAGAGATACATGCAGTTTGTCCTTTTTCCACCGCCGTTCAGCCTGTCTGCATCGTTGTCTGAGCAGACGGGTGTGGTCGTTCAACCAGGGAACTGTCTTGGTTTTGGTGCTTTTTTGCAGAAAAGGGGCAACAGAGTCCAGAATCGCAGAACAGGTGGAATGGAGCGTCTGTGAGCAGGGGAAACAGGCTTATTGGCAGGTGGGGGGGGGGCAAAATGGAAAACAATGGGGAGGTGATCCGAAATGGCAGTGTCCACTATTTCTCTGAGGGAAACTGAAAGCCCATGAGAAATAACAAGATGAAGAGTGTGAGTGCTGGTGCATTAACAGATTGAGTGAGACCAAAGGAATCCAAAAGGCCTTTAAACTCATTAGCCAGTCGATTTTCTGCACAACAAACATGAATATTAAAATCTCTACAAATCAGTAGTTTATCAAACTTTGAGATAAAATCAGACAAAAACTCAGAGAACTCTTGAATAAAGTCGTTATTAAATTTGGTAGGGCGATAGACTGTGGCACACAACACGGGGCAGGCGAAGTCGATCACAAACAGCTGCAGTTCAAAGCTGGAATAATTATTAGTGGTTATCATTCGGCATCTGAAGCTCTCCTTAAATATAGCAGCCAGACCACCGCCACGACCGACAGCTCGCGGGGTGCTGAAGAAGGAACAGCCGGGAGGGAAGCGCTCCGAGAAGGCGCTGTTCTCACCTGGTTTCAACCAGGTCTTGTGAAGAAGTGATTCAGAATAAATTGTACTTGTGGCAGGCTGTGCAGTATGCTATCATATGAACTTATAATCAATATACTAACATTATATAATATATTAATATTATTCTAACATTATACTATCATCATTATACTTTTTATTTATTGTTATAATACAGTATTATGCTCATAGCGGGTAATAACTTTTGCTAGCTGTGAAGCAAAAGCCATTTTGTGCTGTGCAGTCTTCACCTGCTGCTTTTATCATGTTAGGCACCTGCATTTACTGTATTCTGTTTTGCACTTTCAATTTTATCTATTGCATCTACTTGTTATGTGAAGGACCACAGATTGAAATTAGCGTCTCGCTAAATCTGGTGCAACCATGTTTTCATTTCTTGTAAGTGATCGATGTCAATGCACGCTGTCCGTTTTAAATAAATCAAATAAACTAAACTAAACAAAGACTTTTATGTTCAACTGCACTGTAAGAGGACCTCTGTGAACTGTGAATGAACAATATGTTATATTTGATTTGATCTTAAACAAATTTGCTATATGTGGTTGTAATGTAGTTAATGATATGACAAGGCCAGTGTTAATAAATGATTATTCCTGTTGGTGTTCCACTGCCCCAAAATATTAATATTAACAGCCTCACAGATTAGATTGAGCTTTAATATCACTGTACAGAGTGCAGGCACAAAGCCAATGACACAGTCAGCATCTAACAGCACGTACAGAAAGGACAGTATTAGCTTTAGAAAACCCCTTCAACTCTGTGTCGTGTTGGTTCTTTAGATTAGATTAGATTCAACTTTATTGTCATTGCAGGAGCAATGAAATGCAGAGCAAAGTCTGGAGAGACGCAGAGCCTCGCGTTGTTCACGCACCACCATCTTTAGATGTTTCATCAAACTGCCTGAGTTGAAGGAGCATCTTTTCATAAGTGGTACTGGCTGTGGTGGTATTGGAGTAGTTTTATGAGTACAAGTATATGAGCACAGGTTCTGGTGTCTGTATCTGTGCGTCCCTTCTTGTTTTCCTTGTTCCACTTGTTGACGCTGCACCAGTGTCTTTTGTGCTTCTCGAGCACCACCTACACTGAGGGACAGTTTCATACATGGCTGCAACTCAGGATCATCATTGAGTCATTTAAATCTATAAAACAATGAAAAATGTTTATTTCAGTTTCTAAAAGCTCAGAGTGACGTCCTCAGAGAGAGGACTGAACAGAGAACGTGAAGCCGTCGTCACAGTTTGGACTGGCGCGTGTCTGTGTCCCGAGCCTCCACCTGTCCACAGTTCTGAGAGCTGAGAAAGGTGTGGTCCTGATTCAAGTAGGTGGTGATGAACTCTGGGAAATCTCTCTTCAGAACCACCTCCAGGAACATGTCTGCTGCTGTGTGTAACCTCTGTTTGGCCCTGAAGAAGACAGACACATCCTGTCAGAACAAGTGTGAACAACATGTCTGACCAAGTTTAATTTACAGAGAAGATCTGTGTGCTGCAGTAGAAAAAAACACACCCCACCCCTAGTGTCTGCTCACCTGACAGAGTGACAGAGAGCGCTGAGCTCCATCATGACCTCGGTGGTGAGCTCAGTCACCAGACGCCTGCTCACCACCCTGCTGTCGTCCTCCAGCCGAGTCTGATGACGGATCCACTGCCACACCTGACACACACACACACACACACACACACACACACACACTATCATGTCAAGTTACTCACACTTCGGGGTCATTTCAGCTTCACATTGCTGACTAACGATAAACTGAACTGAACCATTTAATCCCAAACGCACCTGAGATCTGGAAATCTCTGCTGTGGCTGAATCTTCCACCTGACCTCTGTAGAAAAAGTGGCCGTTACCTGCAGTAGGAAACAAATCATGGTTTTAACAGTCTGCACAATAACTGCCTCACTTCATCTTGTCTGATCCTAAAGATGAGAACAACAAGAATATGCCACCGTACATACCTGAGAGCCAAGCATTAATGAAGAGGACACCAACTGCGATGTTATACTTCAAACCATAAAGGGTGACTCCTCCCTAAGGAAGAACAAAATACATTTTATTATTACAAGGTGACAAAGATGCTTCCAGCACCTCCAGATCAAGACTGAAAGCTGAAAGACTGAAGAGAGACCTCAACACCAAGAACACCAAACATATGTGTCAGGCGATCTAGAACATCACAGGCTTCAAAAGCAGGAGCACCTCCATCATGTGTGAAGCCACATTAGAAGATGAGCTTGAACACATTTTATGCTCTCTTTGATCTCTTCAACAGAGTCTCCAGAGGATCTGCCTCTGTCGGTATCACAGAGGATGTGAGAAAAATCCTGCTGAAAGTGAATCTGAGTAAAGCTGCTGGACCTGATAACATCCCTGGCCGTGTACTAAAATCCTGCCAACCAGCTAGTAGATGGTATTTCTGACATCTTTATTTAATTCCCAATTCCTTCTAATAACATCTACAGTAAGTAAAATAGTTCCAACTTCCTACGTGGTGCCTCCAAAATCTGTAAACTGCAGCATAGAGGCCAGAAGAGGGTGTCAGTCTGTTTGGAAATTAATGGATTTGCAGCTAATGGTCGAATCTGAATGAATGTTTAGCAATATTAAAATGATCAGTTCTGGGAGAAGTGCTCGACTGACCGAAGGCATCGACAGGAGGTCATCAGGAGTCACAGTGACATCATTTCGAAGTTGGTGAAGCTGGTTGTCACCTTCAGTGTGGAGCCTGAAGAGCTGGAGGAGGTGAAGAACCACCAGTCATTGTTAGCCACTCTGTATTTGTAGAAAGCTTCATGTTGCTCATCATGATTCACTGCTTACTTTCTGCATGGGCTCAATCAGACTCAGGTCATAGACCATGAAACCGTCCACTCCTGCCTGGATCTCCAGCAACTTCAGTCTAAGAGGTGGGAGAAAAGTGTCACAACAATCAACATGTTTTAACTTAAAAAGCAGGTGAAGATTAACATCTGTCAACACAACATGAGCCCATAGGATAGCATGTAAAAAACGCTCCACTTTAAAGGACATTTTGCGGGTTATGGCTACACATTTCAAGCTTTTTGTCTGTCATTTATCGCTGTTTCATTCAGGATATTTTAACTAGTGAAAGGTACCAGTTTGGTCAGGTTTAGGCAACAAAACTACTTGGTTAGGTGCAGGAAAAGATTGTGGTTTGGTTCAAAATAAGTACATTACGTAAGTTTGCCACGTACATGACAGAAATTATTATGTAAACACTCTTGTACTAAAGTTAAAATAAGTCCATGTTGTTGCTGTGTGTTGTCCTGTGTTTGTTTGACCCATCCATCCACCACAACCTGACATTTTGTATGACATTCACAGGTAAAATGACGTGCCAAAAGAAAAAAGTCAAATAGCCAGTGTGAATGCACGCTGATGAGGCACCCTGGTAGCTCAGTTAAAGACTTTTCACGCTGCATTAAGCATCAGACTAAAGGAGCTGTTAGCCCAGACTAAAGAGCTTTCACAGTGGTCCAATCCTGGCACGGTTTAAAGTGGGCTAACCCTGATGTTAGCCCCGAGTTTGGTCCCAACAGGTCCAGATCCAGATCCTCTCATGAACATGTAAAGTGTGTGTATGTGTGTGAGCAGTGAAGTTCGTACTTGGTGACAGTAGCCAACACTCTGCTGTGAGAGTCACTGAGCGGGTCCTGAGGCAGCAGCAGGGCGGCCATGCCTCCTGTGGCCAGCGCTCCCCTCCGATGACACGTCTGAACCAACAGGTCCATGTAGCTGCGCAGAAAACGCTTCTCCATGTTGACGTATTTACTGCGGTCAGGCAGCAGGAAGGCCTGTCTGTGACCTGGAGGACACACACATCAGCTCTTTATGTCAGTGAGGCAGAGATGGACTTTTTCACCGTAACTTAATGTGTCTTATTGTAAAAAAATATTATTAATATTAAATACACCCCATACTTATTATATGAGCCCTAATGACTTGGTTCAGAGGCTCAGTGGGGGATCATATGGATCATTGTCTCACCAAACTTGTTGACGAAGGAGGCTGAATAATCCCAGATGCCACAGTTGAGTCCTGCTGAATGATCCCGCAGCTCGTACAGAATCTCCTCCATCTCAAACGCCGCTAAAACATTTTCAATCAGCACCGTCGCCTTGATGGAGCCCAGTGGCAGGCCCAGCTACACACACACACACACACACACATTTCTGTCTCT
>JAJHUR010113393.1:0-21665 GCA_027495735.1 Lutjanus campechanus | reverse complement strand
ATGACCGCCACATATGTTGTCCTGAGCTGAAACAAGATTTCAAACTGAAGCAGTTGTTGATCACTTGTGACCCCTGGTGGATGGTTAAGAAGGGTGAGAAGTCAATGGTCCTATAAAAGAGCCGTCCAAAAACAGAATTACTGCCTCACAGTTGTTTGTCTCCACCAACCAGTCAAGTTAAAGTTTACATCCAAGTTTGTCCAGACTCATATAATATATGTGGTGAACATTTCCTTTTGGATGAAACTTTTGTGTGAAATTTTGTCATGATTAGCATATAAATTCTTGAGTTATGTCCAAAACTGTGTTTATTAAGGACACCATGCCTTTGATCTTTGACAGCCAAACTCTCATGAATTCATCCTTGATTAAAGTTTAAAGAAATCCCTTCCAAGCATTCCTGAAATATCGTCTTCAGAAGAACTGGGCGGATATAGTGACCTTTGACCACCAAAATCCAATCAGTTCATCCTTGAGTCGAAGTGGTCGTTTGTGCCAAGTTGAATGCCAAAAAATTGGGATGACCTGAAAATGTAATGCCTGTGGCCTGTGCTGTTTTCCAGCATGGAGCCATTAAAAGAAAAATTCTCAATCACAGAGGCCCTTCAGCATACAGTCATGTGCACACACAAAAGAAAGTAGTATTTGAGATTAGCTGCAGACAAGCTTCAAGTCTGTTGATCACTCATATGGACACTAACACACAAGTGATTGCATGATCTCCCGGTGGGGAAAATAATGAATAATTAGAAATTAAAGGTCCAGTGTGTACAGTTAACGAGAGTTTATCGTCAGAAGTTGGCAGACATGCAATCAAGTATTCATAAGTTTGTTTTCATTAGTGTATAATCACCTCAAAATTAGATTTATTTTTTTTTTTACAATGAGCTGTTTAAATCTACAGAGAGCTACTCTTTCTCTGAGGTCGCCTTGTTGCACTGCTATGTTTCTACAGCAACTGAGAACTGGCCTTTCACATTTGTGGAAGTTTCATGGCCACCATACAGTAGGTTCTCCTTCAAGCTTGAAAGAGGAGCGTGACATGAAATGCTTGCAATCTGCAAGTTCACTGCAAGATTTCACTAAATCCTACACACTGATCCTTAAAGTACAGCAACTTAAGCAACTCTACGTGACTAAGAATTAACTAAGGGGTCATTTTGGGAGGGAGTTCAGGGTGAAGAGAGGCTGCTCGCCTCCACCATAAAAGGAGAAGTATGCATTGTAGTAAATCCAAAGTTGTTCTTATGTCTTTTTAGATGCCTTCCTCTAGTTAGTCACCAGTGTTAGCTGTTGATGGTCAGTGCAGAGGTCTATGTTTAACCATAATGTCTTGTTTTCTTAACATTATTCACGTGTTTGATACAAAAGATGTGATGTGTCAGTGTGGATGCTTTGCTGTTGAGCTGCTGAGTGGTGGAACCAGAATAATTTAATATAAATACAACCCTCTATTCAGGTTTCAGGAAATTTTTGAGCTTTTCAAATTGGCAGCATATGGAGAGCAATTCACTAATGGATGTGCACTCGACTTTTGAGCTGAAATCTTCTGTCTCTGGACATGTTTTCCCTGTATCTCTCTGCTGATCTGTTGGGTTGCAGGTGAACCAGGTGTGCAGGTGTTGCTGGGTCTGGGATTGGTGATGCGTGGCACCTGCTCTGAGTACCTGAGTTTAAAAGCCCCTCCTGAGTTTAAAAGCCCCTCCTCCTCCTCCTCCTCCTCCTCCCAGCAGCACTCTTTCCCTCAACCCTTTGTTTGGTTTTTGATTTCTTTTGGTTATTAAATTTGGTTCCTTTCAGGTCATTTCCAGTGTATTAAAACATGGAAACAAAGCTTTGTCCCCACCTGTGATTGGTCAAAAGCAGGACCTCCTGTCTCTCAATGCCGAAGGACGCTGTTTTCTGGTGGGGGAAGTGCCACAAAGACTCTCAGACCGGGTTGTGACATTTCAACACATACATCTGAAATTTGCCAGAAACACTATCCATAACACCCTCATGGAAAATCACTGACATTGAGGGTTTGTTTGTTTGTTTTTTTTGTTCAAAATCACACTACATAATCACCATCAGTACAGTTGGGCCTACTAAGCTTTCACTGCCAGACATGAGGGCTGTTTTCTGGGGGAGGGATGACAAAGTGTCTGGACCAAGTTGTGACTTTTCCACATATAAATGAGGCAATTTTTCTCATTAAGTTGCCAAAAATGCTACCTGCTGCCCAGGGTTGGGAGGGTTACTTTAAAAAATGTATGGATACAATTACTAATTACCTGTTTGGAAAAAAAAAAAAAGTAGTGAGAAACCTAATCCAAATGTCACAATATTAAAGTAATGTAACCTGATTAGTCTATTACTTTTGGATTTCCTCAGAACTAAATATGGTGAAACTCTTTCACCCAGTATAACGTTTTACATTCGTTTTTAGGTTTAATAGTTTGACCAACTCTTCCTTACTTTGTTGTGCGCAATTGATTGATTGATTAATTGACCTAAAGACCAAAAAATGGTGAAATTTCTGCCACCTGAAAGCGCTTTTTCATTAAAGGCCATGATAACAAATTGGCAACTATGATTTTACATGAGACCAGAGTTGTGTTAATTTTGTAATCCTGCTAATTAGCCCTATTTTTTTACTAAATGTAACGGTAATCTGATTATGTCTATCTGTAACTGTAATGGATTAGTTATCTTTTTTTTGTATCCAGATTATGTAATTTAATCATGTAATCCATTACCTGTGACTGCCACATTAATGTTGTTTGTTCTTTTAACATAGTGTTCTTTTTTAAGTGAGGATTGTCAGTAAAGCAACATTTCAGAATTCTACTGGGGTCTAAAGGATTAAAATGTTCCTAATTTGCTACTTGACACGTTGCAGCTGATTCTACCAATCCCATTTTGCACCTCAATGTGACCCTCCTCCATCCTGCATGATGGAGCTGGACACATTCGGACACAGATCCATGAGGTTTCATCAGTCCTGAGGAATGATTACGCCCATTTGCACTCCAAATTTTTCAGTAATCGCAATCACATTTAGCCAGAGGTGATAAAAATGATCCCTAGTTTCTGGGACAATTCCTTGTTATTCAATGCTGTTAGTTATCCTGTCATTGCCAGCATGTCTGTCTTTTTCACAGCCTGTCTCCATGGGTTGATGCAGGGGTGCAGCACTTCCTGTCCTCTCTAAACGAACGCTGATGTTTATTGGAGATCTCTTTGGCTCCAGCCGAAAACTCATTATAAAAACTTCCAACATAACTCAGCAATATGTTGAGGTCTGGTAAGCATGGCCCAGATCGATATGGGGAATCAATTCATGTCACTGTCTGCATTAGCCGACGGTAAATGTAAAGCATCTTTTCAAACAGAGGGCATAAACGCCTTCCAGGAGGACAAGAAACCTTGTGTAGTAACCGTGCTCTTCTCTTCCAAGTTTGCTTCGGGGTCAAAGAAGACCTCTTCACATGTAGTAGAGCTTTTCTGACACAGACAAATAGAAATATCAAGGCAGCAGCAGAGTACCACATGCGAGCTGGATGCTGTTGTCAACACAACTCCTCAGCCTGACCTTGACCCGACCTGACATCTTGTAGAATGAGGTTGTGTCTGCTGCTGGCAACTATCAGCCTGAACAGTTCTCATGGTTTGTAAGCCACTATAAAATATTATTTTGCTGCAGAAAAACATCAGGATTTTGATGTTTTCATTACATACTGAGAATGTCATTATAACCAATTGCCTGCTTCAAGTCAGTGTTGATACATAAACACAATAAATCTGTGAGAGAATGATCAAATTCATTTTGACATTTTAAACATTTAAATAAATTTAATTGTATATATGTAAATTTGATCTTCCTGTCTCTGTATTATATGTAAATAGCATGACATTACTTAATGAGCAACATTTAAATGAGCATAATTACCCTTATTAATCTTCAGAAAGAAAACATTTACTATTGAGGTTATCCAAAACTAATGGAGGGTAATCAGGTTATTAGTAATTGTACTCGAAAAAAAAAAAAAGTCACACACTAATATTTTCTGTCCAAAGCTGCATTTATTATGTTACAACGTTCAAGATCACCAAGATCTTGTATTGATGATGGGAGAGTCGGACCGCTGCGTGTCTTCTCCAGCACATCCCAAAGATTCTCAGTGGGGTTAAGGTCTGGACTCATCATGGCCAATCCATGTGTGAAAATGATGTCTCATGCTCCCTGAACCACTCTTTCACAATTTGAGCTCGATGAATCCTGGCATTGTCATCTTGGAATATGCCCGTGTCATCAGGGAAGAAAAGAAAATCGAAAAAAACCCCCTGCTCATTCAGTATATTCAGGTGGTGAGCTGACCTCATTTTTTGGGTTCATAACGTTGCTGAACCTCGACCTGAGCAACTGAAGCAACCTCAGATCATAACACTGCCCCAACAGGCTTGTACAGTAGTTACTAGGCATGATGGGAGCATCACTCCATCTGCCTCTCTTCATACCATGATGGACTCATCACTCTGGAACAGGGGAAATCTGGACTCATCAGACCACATGACCTTTTTCCATTGCTCCAGAGTCCAATCTTTATGCTCCCTAGGAAATTGAAGCCTTTTTTTTATGATTAGCCTCACTGATAAGTGGTTTTCTTGAGGCTACACAGCTGTTTAGTCCCAATCCCTTGAGTTTCTTTCACATTGTGCTTATGGAAATGCTCTTACTTTCATTATTAAACACAGCCGTGAGTTCTACTGTTGATTTTTTACAATTTGATCTCACCAAACGTTTCAGTGATCTCCGATCACGACCATTCAAGATTTTTTCCAACGACATTCCTTCGTCAAAGATGATGGTTCACCACTATCCCTCCAGGTTTTAATAATGCGTTGAACAGTTCTTAACCTAATTTTAGTAGTTTGAATCTCCTCAGTTGTTTTCTTTTCTTGATGCAGGTCAATAATTTGACGCATCAGAAACAGAGTAACATCTTTTCCACGACCACAGGATATGTCTTCTGACATGGTTGTTTCAGAAATGAGAAGCTCTTCAGCTCCTCAACATAATAATCACTGCAGTAATTATCCAATGGAAGGCTCTTACCTGTTTGCTTGGTTAAATCCAGGTTTATTTTGCCAGGCAGTGTATTTAAAGTAAGCCTCTCAAGCTTGCCAACAGTAGGTTCTGTGCCGGCCTCACCTAATATTACTGTCCTTCTCTCTTCCACTAAAATGATATCCTGTTTGCTGTCTACTGTCTGTCTGAATCCATGTGAATCCAGCATTAGTTGTCAGGATAAGATACTGTTTGAAAACAAATTTAATATATTAAGTGCGCCCGGTGGAGATAATAAGCACAAAGCTCCTTTTCTTCTGCAGTGAATAAACCCTTTGTCACTGAGCTAAACACAACACATCTTATTGCCAACCTATAAAACTTTTCAGTCTTTACAACTTTGAGTGCACAGCGTTTAAAATACTAAATACAATTGTATTATTAACAAATGGATTATTTCTTTAGGAGAAGCAAATCATTCTACTGTCACAGGTAAGGAGCATAATGAGAAAGTATTCTCTCGGGGTGAGAATTCTGAATTAGACAGGAAGTAATTAGCCTCCCTTCCAATATTTATAATTTGTAGCCTCATAAATTGGCAAGCCTTACTTCCAAAAAAAAAAACCCACCACCACCCTTGCTCAGGGATGAAAGCAAGAGTAACTAATGCATGCATACAAAAAACATTTAGAGAAAAAGCAGTATCCTCTAATGACTGTATCTATCTATGAAGGGAAGCGTACCTTCATTTTTTTTTTTATTCCTGTTTGACAGATTAAAGGAACACTGATTAATTGGTCTCTCTGATGCTACTTTTAATGAACAGCGAGGTCGGACCGTTGGGGGCAAATTAGCTTGATCCTCTTTTTGCAGAACAGAATTAATGAAACCCCTATGGATTAAGCTGAAGTGTGCCCTGTATCCATGCTCATGTGCAGTTAGAATAGGCCTACCTCACACTGGTAGCAACTATTCCAATATTTGTCCAAACTGAGGGTTTAAAGGTTCAATAGTTAGCCCTTGTAATGCAGTAAAAGCTCCCATTAATGAGATTATCGGGCGCTAATGAAACTTCAGCTGTGTCATTACATCTTCAACATCGGACCATAAAAGTCTTAAAAAAGAGGAACAGGGGAGGTTTGAGTTTATTTATGAATCATTGTGGGATAAGCTCTGAATTAGAGCATGAGATCTATATTCTGCCTAGAATTAAACTTTAAAATCACTGCATAGTGATTTCCACATAAACTGAGTCATGCTACTGTGTATAAGTAGTACATTTAACCTTTACGCCTCAGAGCTTTCACCTTTTGAAAATCAGACGAGGCGAGATGATGCAGGCCTTAAAGAGCAGTGCATTTTCACACCACAAGCCCACAAGAACAGTGCGGCTGCAGAAGCTGGTTGCTTAGAGTAAAGCACAGCGTGTCCTCGAGAGAGGTTCACCGTAGCAGACCTGGTGTTTGTCAGACTCACAAAGTGAGCTCTGTTGCTGTCCTCCTGCTGGATGTAAATTTCTACTCTGTAGTCTGTTCGCTCTTCTTTTGACACCGTTTTGGTCCCCACCACAAGTGGCAAAACAGAATTAAAGGAGAAATTTGTAAACATGTTAACTGTAATAAATCATAAAAGGACAATGTCACCAGAGATCAGTGGTGGACAGTAATGAAGTACATTTATTTACTTACTTTTGACTTTACTTCAGTATTTGTTTTTGTTTTTTGGAAACTTATGACTTTCACTCCACTACATTTCAAAGACAAATATTGTACTTTTGACTCCACCACATCTCTAGGAAGGTTGTCGTCACTCGTTACTTTTAGGCTAAGCAGAACTTTGAAGTCAGCTGTTTCTTTTCTAAAATGAATTTGGCCACACGTTGTGTTCCTCACAGAGGGGAACCAATCACAGTACCCGCTCTCAACTGGGACTGATGTAAAAGCAGAAATACGTCATCCAGGCTCGCTCTGTAACAAGCGCAAGCAAGCTCTCCCTCTTTCATTCAAACAAAACGCGGTAATGGCGACAGCAGGAGAAAGACGAAATTAAATCTCAAGATGTTATTATGAATAGAATAAAATAAATAATTCCAGGTAGGTTTTTAATGTTGGATTGTTTTTATCGGGGGTGAAAAATACCACATAATTAATACTGCCCCTGAAGCCAGAAAGAAATCTCAGTGATTTAACGGACTGTTAAATAATCACTTTTTTAATAATTACTCTGTGTGTAGCATCATGTTTCTACAAACAACTCATGCATCGTTAGGTGGTTGCAGAGAGTTACAAGGTTCTGTAAATGCACCGTGAAAACAATACAGCAATGTATTGATATTAGTTGTACTTTTTAATTTGGACTTTTATATACCCAAATATTTTTAAAAGTAAGTACCCTAGTACTTTAACTCGAGTAAAATTTTGACTGTGCAACTCTCACTTGTAGTTGAGTAATATTTAACCAGGAGTATCTGTACTTTGACTTTCGTACTGTGGTTGAGTATTTTGTCCACCACTGTCAGAGATTGAGGAAATATGCTGAGTTAAAACATTCGCTTCTCTGATAGCAACGTTACAGCTTCAGTGCCCCCCTTCAGACATTTCTATTGCGAGCTGGAATAACTGTTTTTGTTTGCCAGTTTCAGGTTAATTAAACATTAAAAATTGACTTCAGACAAGTAGTAGAGTAGAGTATATTTTGCTGTGCGTTGGATGCTTCGTCAAGCTAAAACATTGGTATTTAATATCCCGGTAACTGATGTATTTACAAACAACTCAGAAAATTCCCACTGATTCTGCCTTCACTGTTTGACCCTGCTGTGTTTTACCAGCTAGATGCGAGAACAATATCTGTCTGCAGTTTGGTGTGAGGAGACTAAACCAAAACAAAAAGCTGCAATCCGTCAGCTCCACTGAGCATTTTAGCATCTCTCAGAGCCGGATGATAATTCTTTGTGGATTTGTCACAACAAGCAGCCCTTTTTTCCATCACAGATAGTCAGTTACTGTAATACATGAGGGTGCATGAGCTTTCAGTATTGAGAAAGTCAGAGCTGACATGAAGTATTAGCAGGGCATGTTTAGTCCTGAGCTTATCCACAATGACCCGCTCCCTATAACCTCTGTTTGGCAAGAACATACCACTTCACAAAAAAACTAGGCTTAGTTTAGTTAGGGAAAGAATAAAAAGGATAGATCTGTAATATATATTGTACTGATTCATAAACTGACCTTGCTTCTCTGACAACAACACTACAGCCGCAGTGTCCTTTGAAATTTTGTGAGGCAGAAGGAAGTGTAATTTTGGAGAAGTGGACTTTTGTTTTCAGGATAACACACTCAGTTCAACCTTTTTTCTATACTGTCTCTGGCTCCGACTTGCTATTTGGACTGCATGACTCGTTTTTGGATTATTACTTGTTGCTCCTTCAAAATAAAGTGTATTTCCAGTGCAGTTAGTCCAGCTTATTCTGTTTGACCTCAGAAAATAAGAAAAGTGATTTCAAAAAGTAGAAGTCTTCAAATATTTACAAAGCAAAACTTTTCCTTTACTTCCTGGAATTCCCATTCATAAGAAAAATATGAGTAGATGTGACCTCAACAGGCAGTTCACAAGTTTGAGCTTCTTGCTAACTGATTTTGAATGATTGATGATTGACGATCATTGAAGTGGGGTAAATAAAAGGTTGGCTTCTATAAAGCAGGGTGAAATCACCTTGGGGTTGTTGATATTAGGTTCTGCTGACACATCCAGGGTATGATATTAGCCCTTGGCAATGGAGATCTAGCTTGTACTATATACCCCCCCTTTATTATTTTATACTCTGGTTGTTTATTTACCAGTAAGCAAGAACATCTAAAATGTGAGGAGGAGAAGTGGTGGGATGCAACAAGACAGCTTTGATTCTCATCCTGCACTCGTGGTGTCGGCATAATTGGAAAAATGAGTTCTGTTGGTACACCACTTGCTGAGTTTTAATTCTGCTGATGTCATATATGCAGAGACATGGAAGACAAACATGAACTTTTTATTAAGTCACACATTGCATATTTTGCATTTTGCTCACATGTGACATTTAACATGCTATTAGGTTGTAACTCTTTTGCTTTCCACTTCTCAAAAGGTTGCTTATCAGCAAAAACCCTTACAACAATTCATGTAAAGCATTATTTTAATGGTTTTAGGGAATGCATGGTGCAGCAACAAGTCTGGGACCAGGGCCACCACCAGGGATTTTGGGCTCCATGAAAAGTTATCACATTGGACCCCACCACCACAAGCTATGCCAACCCTGTGCTGTTGCTGTACATATGATACTATGTCCTGTAACATGTACTATTTGTAATAACATTATAACAAAAACTAGAGTTACTACCATTTTGTTGACTACATTTTAACTACATGGACCACAGAAAAAAAAGACATTTCAGTCTGCATCAATGTATTATTAAAGTATTATTTTAATTTTTGCTGTCACTCAGTGCTTCAAACTGTCCAGCATCCAGAGCAGACTATAGGCTGCTTTTGTTTTAAATAATAATCATTATATGAAAAATAATTAAATTGTTTGAATTCTGGTCACTAAAAAGGGATTCAATAATTTTCCCTTCTTTTTATAATAATAAAAAGAAATTGCCACAGACCTCCAGCACTTATGCCAACTGACATGCCAATCAACACAATGCTGCTCACCGTCTTCAGCTGGGAGTACAGGATAGGTTCATTTTGGGGGATGGGGATGAGAAGACAGGGCTGCCGAGGCTGAAGCTGAACCTGCATCTGTCGGACCTGGCACCAAGGGCAGCAGGGACAACTGATTTATCATGAATAGTTGGCTAAAAGTTTGCCTGCATTGATTAAATGTCGGCTAAAAGAGGAGTGAAATGTAAACACTCAGAATTTTCTGTGAAAACATTAAGTGACTAAACTTCCACTATGGCCAAAATTGATTATTCACATGATTTCTACCACTCAGTCTTTTATAGGGCCCCTGTCAATCATGGGCCCTTCCCATGGGATCCCAACCCAACCCGAGCCTACCATTTGTAGCATCCATGTTGTTTCCATATTGCAACTTAAAAGCTCATGAACACACTGAAGTTGGAAGAATGGCTTCACAACTCAGGAAATGGGACCATTTGAGGCGCACATGAATGCAACATGAGAGCTGTCACTTGCATTTTTTTTTTGGAGGATGAAAGAAAGGTAAGACATGCGGCGATTAACTCAAGTCTTTGTATGAATACAAGCTAATTGGTGGCTCAATAGTGAGAGGTGTTTAAAAAGTCAGTTAAGTACTCAAGCTCTTCTACAGAAATGATGTCATAAACTTAAATAGAAAGGCTATCATCACTAAATTTAAAAATTAACTGCTAACTTAACTGCTGTGTTATTTATGTAACCAAGTAATAAACCTACTTATGTCTTGATAATTTAATATCTGGCACCATTTCTTTTAGCAATATAGTGTTATATGGCACCTCTAATTGTTTTATATACCACCATTTGACAAAGGTGCTATATAGCGCCTTTAAAGATAGGTGCCCAAAGCAGTTCCGATATGATTACAAGCTAAAGCACCAGTTTTAGTCCTATTTAGCACTATTTTTATTTAGTATGGAAAAAAAAAAAGTTTCCAGTGAACGTAATCCAGATGGCATTATCGAAAAACCATTTAGTAGTACATGAACATATTTAAGAGGCAGAAATAAACAGAACTGGTTGCTTGTTCAAATGCTGAACCTCTTTATAATGGAGGAAAAATCTATTAACCTGTTACTCACACGACATTAGGTATGCCACATTTTTGCTCTTTTCTCGTATCATAAATCTTACATTAAGTGTACATTTCTTCATATGTGCATTCTTCTGTTACATATTTATTTCATACATGAGGCCAAATCGCTAACCAAAAGCTATATTTATTGGGCCAAATGTTAATATAACATGTATTATAGAACTACCTTGCACAATGCTCATGTATTATTCTATGAACAGCACATTTACACAAAAACGTTGCTCCATCAACCCAGTCACTTTTTATTTTTTGTCTGGGGCTTTTTGTTCACTATGTTCTCTAAATTGACAGTGAGAGTTAGTGTGCTTTTTGAACTCGCTGTTCCACCCGAGCTTAGAAATGACATGTAGTTCATGCTAAAAGCCCTGTGCTATTAAGCTATTAAGCTAAGAACAGATTTGTTCTTAAATGCTGCATACGAGTGATTTAAGAGAACTTCTGGCATTCACCAATTTTCTCATATTTTGAATTTTCTCTCGGGTACGTACACAATTTACGAGTGGTCCAGACCTGTTGTAGAGCCATGTGCAGTCAGTTTTTCCCCACTGACTGTATATTTCATCAGTTTGTAGACATTTTGAGTTTGAAAAATAAATTACACTTCATAATTATGCCGACATTATCCTGTTTGACTACATTTCAAATGATAATATAATTGTAAATTTGCATATAAAGCCTATCATCGTTCATTCGGTGATCTATTATTACCAGCTGTCGGTTGTATTGGCCGTATATCTGCACTTGCAGGTTTATGAAGTCTCTGTCCAGGCACTTACTCTGTCCTCTTTTCTCTGTGATGAAAACTTCCCCTTAACCCTCTCCTCTCACTGCAGTCATCGATCGCCCCTTAGTGTGGCTGAGGTGAGTCGTATTTTTTTTTGTTTGTTTGTTTGTTTGTTTTTTTTCTCTGAAGTCATTTTCATATCGAGACATTTCTTCTTTATTTCACTGACAGTCCGACCCTCAGGTAACACGGCATTAACATCACTCGCTTTTCCCATTTCTTTGCTTTAGCAGGTCTTTTAATTCCACTGCTGACGCTGTTAAAATGAAAGATTTTCCTTTATGAATTTCTGAAAGCAGGACATCAAACTCTGAACTCTTCAAGTTCTTCTTTTTCTCTTTGATGTCATTTTCATGAAAGAACACTTCCTGACATATGGGGCGGGAAACACAGCTGTATACGGTATTATTGGGGCCTTAATAATGCTAATTTACAAGTCTCATGCATGTGCACACTTTCTTTTTTAAACTTTTTATTATTTATTTCTCAGTTACCTTTTAATTGGTCAGTGGAAAATGTTGGCAAGCTGTCTGATTACAGTGTGAAAAGACGTCATGGGTATTGGAAGTGCCCCACAAATTAGAAATGAAAATGTAAAAACACAAATGTAACAAAACATCCAATTCTGCCCCTTATTTCTGCTCATGTGTTTCACGAGGACCATGTAATGCTGCAGTCGGCAAAACACGTGAAGTGCAGTTCAGTAGAGCCAGATAGGGCAGGCTGGAAAGAAATTATACACCCAAGGCCATAGCAGCGGTGTCATGTCTGGAAGATTTGTTTTCACAAACCAAGAGGAAAGCTGTTTTCTAACACATTTTAACAAAAGAAAATCTATATGGTTCCTGTAGCACAGAAAAAACCTGCGGCCCAGATTGCACCTGACATCTGAGTCTTATGTATATTCACGGATCACGTTGGCACAGCTGGATTCGCCAGTGCAAAATTGTACTTTTGGCACTTAGCAGCTCAGTATGAATTTACACACTGGCAGCACAAAGTGTCAGCGTGTTTTCACTGTATGAATAGAAATATTTCAATGCCCACAAGTCATTATGAAATAAACTGTGAAGTCCTCTCAACTGTCTTCTTTGTAGTAGCTATAGCTGTGTGGGTGGAGGTGTGGAAGAAGTTCAGCCATGTTTCTTTCTGCTTTGTGGGAGGATTCTGGATTTGACTCTTAAGTTTTGATCTATCTCCTCATGTAGGCAGAGACGGTTCCTTTCAGTGACCATTACCCACCACAAAAACTGAAATTAGACAAACTGAATAAATGTGCTTCTTCTCAGTCGGGGGATTTTTATGTTCCTTTTTTTTTGATTCAGATCCATGTTGTGATTCAGTCAAATGATAGTCTAAATTCTGCCAAGTAATTTTGTTATGCCAAGTTTTGTTGTTCATACATTTTTTCCATATCATTTCCATGTCTTTTATGTAAGAATTGTATAATAACATTTTAAAATATTGGTCCACTAATATGCATCTATTAATACTTAACTAAGTTTAACTCAGTTCTATTGTTTAATAGTTGGCTTTTGTTTTGTTGTTGCTGCTACTTGTTACAACCCCCAGCTCATGGTGAAAAGGGAAGCAACAAAAACAAGTTGTAATGCGTAAAAATAAAGTTATTTATTGGCAGAATTTGGTAATTGACAAACAGAAATTGGGAGGAAAGAACTACAAAGGAAAAGGGGCCAATGGATGCTGCTCAACTCAAAGAAATAAATATAACAAAGGAAGGACTTGGAGCTACTAACTAATGGCTAGAGAAAATCAAAGACTGCAAAACAAAAATCCTCACTAATTTAATTTACGTGGCAAAAACAGAAGGACAATGGAAACAGCACCACTTATCCTTGTGTTTCTAGACGATACTAAGAAAGAAGACTGAATCAGCTATTGAATCTAGTCCCTAGAGCCCAGTCTTAGGTGTTGTTCCAAAGTGCCTCATTCCTTACATAGTTATGCAACCATTAACGTTCACAAAATCAGCCGCCTTAACTGATGATCTGGTAGAGTTAATATTGCTGCTGCTCCCCTGGCTACATCCTGGGGATTGGTGAAGCTGACTGGACAGGAGAAGGAAGGTGAGGGGAGGTCTTGGTTCTTGGTCTTGATACTGCCTGACAGGCCAAACATCCACACTAATGCTGCTGTTGAAGCAGCAGTACCTGGCTGCAGAGTCCTGCCTTTGAATCCTGAGGTCTCATTATAGAAATATCTCCTAAAGTGCTTGTCCTACCTTAACCCAAGTTTCCAAGAAAGGAAAAAAAAATCTATCTTGCTGTTACAGAAGCAATTTCTAAACCCATGGCTGGGTCCTACCCTGTGTCACACCTCATATGTGGTCTTAACTTACGAAATCCTGCAGTTAGTACAGCTCTAAACTTGAGCCTTCAGTCTGTGTTCCTCCTGTCATGCCTGTATGTACACAAGACTGCCTGTAAACATAACAGCAGCTGTCTCACTTCACTTGTCACTGGCTAGCCTGAGAGTGGACAAGAAAAGATGTCAATTTCGGCTTTGTTGAGTCAGAGGAATTAATTGTGCCAACTTTTTTGGTAAGTTTGGGAAGTTTTCTTGCCTCTCATTGAACCGTGACAAGGATTTGATTTTGGATGAAACATGTCGATCCAATTCAAAATTCATCATCTTGGCAGCCGATATATACCCGTTAATTTGTGGTCTGGGAAATTTAAAGCATCATCATATGATTTGAGTAGCCACAATATTTTGTGTTAATCAGTGTTGCAGCCATTTCTGACAGTCGTTTTGAATTTAGGACAGGGGCTTTGCCATCCTAACTTGGGATTCATTACTTAGGATCAGATTTGAGGTATTATGGACGTGTCCAAACGGAAGAATTTCCTAAGATAAGATAGGACCTTTTCCCAAATGCAGTTAAGAAACAGGTCTCTGTAATACCAAAAATCCAAAATTTCATCATCAAACTGAGATAAGATAGGATTTCAGACTTAGAAAGTTTCTGTAATGAAGCTCCTGGACCACAAGCCTCAACCTGAAAGATTGCTGTCCCGTTAACAGTTTTAATTAATGCTAGATATTGATAGGGAATTAATACACAATGGCAGGCTTAATTAATAGTAATTTATCTTACATCAACTAATAATGATCTGTGCATAAGTTATGCATCAATAAATGCATATTAGTGCACCAGTATTACCAAACTCTACAAACCAGGTTATTGGTTCATAAACATTTTACAACCACAGCATATTCATAACAGTTTGTATATTGTTCCAAAAAATATTGAATAAGAATGACATGACAGTGCAACTTCTGATTCTGGCAGTGAAAATGCTTGCTTCTATGCACTTCCTTGGCACAGTGGGGCAATTAGCAAGCAATCAAGGAGCACATAATGTCCCCCATATAGAACATAAAAACATATCTAAGCAGGTGGTCGTTGAAATAGTGTGTCAGCAGAAGCAGCAAGATTTTCATAGCATGCATCAACAACAACAGCGCGGGACAGACTGGAGTTTCAAAGTTGAAACGGACGGCCACTTCTGCAGAGTACGGTCAGTAAAATGTTGTGAACTCAAATGATTCCGCTGTATAATTTTTATGTTCTGTTTTTTTGATGAGGTGGGGGTGCAGATGAGTCCAGTAACCTTGTCAAACAGCACATGCTAGCCCATACATTATCTCCTGTAGTTTACAGTGTCATAATTGCATACTAGCCACCTGCCTCACAGCCTTAATTCTGTAGCAATTAGCAGTTTTGACAGCACTACAGCCAGCCACTTTGCGACGTCCATCGTTTTTGCAGTCTATGGGGAATACTAGTGAGCACTCTGCTGGATCAGACCAACAGACCGCAGCCAGCAAACGCTTCCTGACTGAGCTTACATAGCTCATTGATGATGACACGTTTCATTCTGATGGTGCGAGTAAATCGTGAAGATGCCTTTGTGCATTTTCAGAAATTGGGCCTCAGGTAGAGAACGCTGGCTCCTTCCATAAAGCTCTGGTACACTCACAGATCCCAACAGCGAGGTTGCACTTTTATTTGTGCTTTGTCTTGCATCCTCCTGGCAGTTACCAGAACACATTTTATCTGTGGGGGGCTATGTGACTTAATATATCTGAGAGGGTATGTGCTTTTGTCAGAGTCTCTCCAGTATACATTTTATAGCTTTGAGAAGTTGAAACAGGAGGGGGGGCTCAGTCCTCTGTAGCTACAGTATATAATCGCTGCAGCATGTGACATTGTACAGAGAAAATTCACACTGAGGGCTGTCATATGGTGTGTGGATATGGCGTCCATAAACCCTGAGGATGTGAGAATGATAAAACCCTGTTTTGTTGTATTGCAAGGGAGAATTCTCCCATTAACTTTGGTTTGATTGCATATAAACATGGCATGCAGGCGGCAGAGTGCTTGTTTCCAGAAATCCCTGGCTGAGCGCTGCTGTATCTGCTGCCAAGTGAGGTAGGTTACATGGCTGGGAGCAGTGTAGCCTCAGCCATGGATGGCAGCCTGCAAAGACCACTGTGTGGTGCCAGGGTTACGGGTATGTAAAGGGAGGCAAATGTGCCCATTACACTCAGACACCCTTCCTCACCAGCCGAGTGTGATCTGCTGCTCGCGCTCCCTCTGTCTCTGTCCTTCCTCCATTTGGATCGGGCTCCGACTCCAAACGCCTTTCAACCACTTTCTCTTTATCACACTGATGCACTCTCTTACCAAGAATATAAACACACTGACTCACCCGCACACATACACAAATTCTCAGCCTTCAATCCATCCCATGCTGTCCAGACAAATCAACAGTTGGAGCCAGAAGCTTTCTGCCCATCTGGTCAGCCATTTCCAGCAGGTCCCAGCGTGCAAAAAGAGAGTGAGACATCTAATCCCCATCCTGCCTCAGAACTAGAGGGTTCTGATAGTTTCCCCCAGTCAAAGTCAAGAACGGTGAATGCAACTCAACCACACGGCTGCCAAGGTCACCAAACTCTGTAATCTCTCTCCCTCTCGTTCTGTTTTGCTTTTTCTCACTCATTCTCCCTCTGCCTCACACTCACCCACACACACCTCTCGCCTTTTTTTTCCTCTCTTAGTCACACAGCACATATCCTGTGGAGGTTTGATTGTACCACATCCAGGGGGAAAGGCCCACTTTGCAGACACAGCAGCTGATGCACTGTACTCCACAGTGATTAGCGAGAGGCCAGCTTCCTACAAAAACTGTCAAGCCACAGGCAGAGAAACCTGGGAAGTGTGTACCCTCAAATATCAGAGCAGATTGCAAAGTTAACTTTAGAGCACTTTTTCATATGTGCTGGATTTGATTTGGCTCAAATCAGAAGTTGTTACTGTTGCTGCACTTTTTTTCCCGCTGGCCTAGTTTGGACTCATGTAGACGAATGAATCATAAACAAAGGCGTGTTGTCAAGATGATAGGCCTTTTATTGCGGAATGTAATATTGTGTTATCCAGATTCCCTCTGCCTCCTGGCCTGTATGCACTGGCAAAATGTGTGGCTAAATAAAACTCACAGTGACTTGCTCACTTATAATTCTGTTAAGGAAAAAGTAAACATGAATGCATTACCAAGAACAGTGACAATTTTAGAAATCAGCTTTATTGCATATGAGATTTACTTATTCTACTGTGGAGCTCCGTGGTTGACTGTTTTTTTTAATCTTTATTTATTCAGGGACGGTTGGCTGCAGAGGCACACTCATTTTCATCCAGCTACAGTACACAGCACTCACACCTGGGAGCTGCACACTACAGCCATTGTTTTCAGTAGCTGGCCAATGAGCAGCTCCACTGGAGCAGTGGGAGGTTAAATACTTAGCTCAAGGGCACCTCGATCTTAGTTGTCATGGGAGCGCAGATAGGCACCCCATTCTCTTTGCCAAATCAAAGTTTCTAGCAGCTCCAGGTTTGAAGCGCTGACCTTCCTCTCAGAGGCTGCCTCCTTCACTAACCCGTGGGCTGTAAACACCACACACAGAACTGACCTGAGAAGACCTGAACGCCGGGCCGAGCAAGGAGCCTGTTTCTGAGTTACATACAAATTTAAATGTCATGTTCTGCCCACATATACAGCTACCCAAAACAATACAGCTGGGGAATTTATTTAAGACTCATATGGGTAAAACATGTGACAGAAGAGATGTGACATGGGAACAGATGGTGTTACCAAAAAATGCATTTTAAGATATTCATAGCATGCAGAAAGGACAGCTAAATGCAAGACACAGGGCGTCAAAATGGACTGATAGGTTTTTTTGTTGCTCCATATGCTCAGTGGAGAAAAGTGCAGCAGCCCTTTGGACTTAAATCCCAAACAGCACTTGAACACGAGTCAGTCAGTCCTAAGAGACAGGTGAATGCCGTTCCTGCGAGGTGAGCCCCCAGTTTGTTGTAGCCCAGCTCTAAGACCATAGCAAGAAATGGAAGCGCACATGAGGGAACTAAAAGAAAGTAATTTGATTTAGCGAAGCTATATTTAAGGTGACAAATGTAATGAAAAATGTTGACTCTAACAAAGACAGCTGACAGGAAAACATATTGCCAGATAAACTTGAGATTACACCAAATAAACTTTACAAAGGCTAAATCGACTATGCAAGAAAGCAAACAGCTCTAAAACAGCATGGCGTGGTGCCAGGGAAGAGGGAGCCCACAGACTGCAGGATAAGGCTGGGTTTTATGCAACCTAGAAGCAGCGGCCAGCTGCCTTCAGTTTCCTGATGGTCTCAACCAAGAGCCAGCACACTGAAAGACAACAAGCACACAACACGGCAACAGCACAACAACAGCAAGCCCTGGCAGAGGTCTTGGGACCGTAACACAGTATAAATAATTTAGAAAACTTTGTGGTGCATTTACAGGGTAGAAATGGAGTATTATTTATGTTTTCATTAGTGTCTAATCACCTGAAAATAAGAATTGTTCTGTTTCCGTCCCGTCACATGAGCAGTATATATCTCCAGAGGGTGGTGGTCCTCTTTCATGCAGGTTGCCATGTTGCTCCACCATATCTCTGCAGTAGCCCAAAACAGACAAAAAACACAAACGCTGGCTGTGGCTGGAGTTTCTCGTATGTGTGTGGAAAGCGAGAGCAAGGCGAGATGTTTGCAGTCTGCAAGCCCACTGCTCGATGAAACTAAATCTCACATACTGCTCCTTTAATCGCCACCACCTGAATATTTAATGTTCTAAATGTGCCATTTGTACATATAGTACCTTTTATGTTCGCTAGTCCAACATGATTGTTCAATACAGTGTAATTACACTGTAAACTTATAGGCACTGAATAACAATAGGGGGTCAAACTGGATGGAAAATAAATCAAGTGAAGCTGTTTTTTGTTGTTTTGCTGCAGCAATGTAATGTTTGAAAAACAAAAATCTTCAGCCATGCAATCACGAATTTCCCCCGAGGACAAAGCAGTCAGTCAGGTGAAGTGGAAACACATAGTAACAATTGGCATTTGGATGAGCAGGGCCGACTGTATATGACTGGTCATGAAATGGATGAGGAAGCAATGCCTCCACATACAGAGAGAAGGGCCCGCAGAGAGCAATTCAATTTCAGACACTTTACTGAAACCTGCAACTTTGAATAAATAAGCATGAAGGACAAAAAACGTACACATACACTAACAACTAACACTAACACTGGGGGCCGCCTGACACTTAAATAAAATTTCTGACCACAAAGCTCAGGCTTAACATTGCTTTTAAAAGCCTACTCCATAGCCTTTGGCTCTGAAGCTGTCGCCTTTTCAGGTGGCTCTTGGTTCCACATAACTAGACCTACGGGTGCACTATGGACCCTACTCTGGCTTACTGTGGTGTGAAATTGCATACGCAACCTTGAAATGATTCCCACAATAGCAGATGGTCTTAGCAATGGAGAAAAATACATTTTACCCGCCTGTCTGAAGAAGGAAGGTGACAATAAATGAAAGTTTGATTAGAAAACGACACCTGGGGGGTTATGACAGGCGACAGTAGAGTGAGCCTCTTCAAATTCACTGAAGAAAAATAAATTTCATCTTTGACTGATTATGATGGAGCACTTATGAGAGCTTTATTAATTACAAAACCAGAAGTCTTTACGCACCTGGGCCTCACAAGTGGCAAACGGATGTAAGCAGAGAGACTCCATATTCACACCAAAACAAAGAAATTTAAAAAATGTCTTCAAATATATCTGAAAACCACTTCTGCAACAAGAGAAAAAAAAGCACTGCTGTGAATAATCACAATGTAACATGTGCTTCAATCCAGATAATGTGCACAACCTCAGGGACTTGAGTATGTTTTTGCTGCAAATGCAAAGCTGATGATAATCAATACCTTACAATACAAGCTATTTTCTGACATGCTTATTATGCCTCACAGTGCACTTTAAATAAGGTGCTCCTGGAATCGGCTAAGTACATTGAAAAGGTGCTGAATCATAAAAAAAAAAGCAGTCTAAAGGGACTGGTGCTTTAAAACCAGAGTTGTTTGGTGACTCTGTGGCAATGATTTATGAGGCAAATTCAGATGGAACCATTTTCTCATTAGAGAGAAGGAACATTGAACCAACCTCCTCCCTTACAGCTTAGTGAACTAAATGCTCAATGATTGATGCTGATGCTGATGTGCTTACTGCACATTCAGTCTCCCAATCTAAATTGCAGATGTCAGAGCGCATGTGGCGTCCATCGCTGCTCTCTTTTATATTCAAACAACATGGTCAAGGAATGAATTACTTTTAGGGGGGGTGCAATAAATCCACATCAATTATCCTTGTTGATTTAGTGTCATTTGCTATTTAATCACAGCAGATATATAGTGTAGATGGACTTTAAATGGACCAGCGCTAACTGTTGCTTCTCAATCCTCTGCCTTTCTCTTTGTTTTGTAGCTCTGACACCCTTTTCCTGTCATCCTTCATCCCATTACACTCTCTTTTCCTTTTCTCTTGCTGTAGATTCATGCCGCAAGTGACCCGATCAAGTAACTGTGTCCATTTACTTTCTCTTTAACTGGGTAGCCAGAGAAAAACATGTGGATGGCCATTAAGTGCAGTCATCATTCGTCCAGCAAATCAGATTTGCATGCATCCTCCACTGAAGAGATTTTTATTTTTACCAGGCAAGTGACAAAATGGACAACAATGTGATTACAGACACTCAAAGCTTCCAAGTTCTTCACATATTTTATTTGAAACCTATAAAACGCCACTTTTCTTCTCTATTCAATGGCCAACTTTGTTTTAAAGTTTAATTTGTTTGTTCTTTCTTTGCATTTTCAAAATGAAAGAGCAGTGCTTTCTATTTACATTGTATCACAAAGTGCCACTATGCTTTCATTGCATTATCTGACAATAAAGGCGCCTTTAAAGGGGAATTCAATCAATTTTGCAAGTATGTTTACGGGTCTTTGGGAAGACAATTGTATATGTAAAACCATATAAAGCCCTTTTTTGGCTCCAGAGGGAGCTGCACTAAATCTGATAAATGTCCGTGATGTCATTTAGGACTCTCAAAAGTAGCTGAATTACTTCACCAGCTACTGCATATAAAAGTAATTGGTTACAAAGGAAAGTATCTTTTACTTTTGTCTGCTTTAATTTGCATGATGCACACGCAGATATATTATTTTATTTCAACTATATCACTTTAGTGTAGCTATATTATTTTACTGACAATTGTCAAATCATTGTACCCATTCTCACTGATAGGAGTTCTTACACATAAGCTACATTTTATTGCCAGTGCTTTAGACAGTAGAATTGGGTACACTGGGTAGCCATCGCATGAACTGAACAATGCCACTGTACGCTGCATTTGTCTGGTACATCTGCTATCCTCTGCAGGTGTCTGCTGTTTTCAGGCAAGCCAAAAGTAATGACTAACAAGCCCATCTAAATTTCAGTAATTATAGTTGTCATTAATTAGGGAATTTGAATGTCTAGCTGCTGCCAAAGATAGTGGAATTACAGTAACACATTACTTTTTAACATTATTCCAAAACCCAAAATAGTCTGAAAAATGGCCGAT
>JAJHUR010113392.1:0-39442 GCA_027495735.1 Lutjanus campechanus | reverse complement strand
TATATATATATATATATATATATATATATATATATATATATATATATATATATATATATATATATATATATATATAAAACTTGTTTGATGATATTTGTTTCAGCACATTTTAAGATTAAAATGGTGATTTGGCTCAGGATGATATTCTGAAATTGAACAGTTTTGTCACAGATGATTCATAGTAGATCAGTAAATGAGAATTATTACATAGCAATTCAAATACTGCATGAGTTTAGTTTGATTATTTTCAGTCAAGCCTAACTGTTTTTAAATGGGGATGAGGTTTTCTGAGGTTTCACAGATTCACAGTGCCGCTCCTCTTCCTGGGATGAGTCAGCACTTGATAAGCCCTCCCCCTACTTCCTGCTTTCCAACAAAGTGAGCTTCACTCTGCCCATTTATTTCCCTGTTCCCTCCCCTTCTACAGTTTGAAAATGGGTGTAACTAATGTAGTGAAGCGCAAGAGATGAAAGGCCCCATTCACAGCAGAAACACATGATGTTTAGATCACAGCTCAAACTAGCTTCACTTCTAAGGAAGCCAGCTGTTGCCACTGAGAGGTGAAATGGCGCAGAAAGTAGTTCAGTTAGACTGGGAAATCTTCTCTTGTTCCATCTGTATTCATCTATTGAGGGATCCGGTTACTACTCCTTGTGGACACAGCTACTGCATGAACTGTATTAAGAGCTTCTGGGACAAAGAGGATGAGAAGAAAATCCACAGCTGCCCTCAGTGTAGGGAGATCTTCACACCGAGGCCCGTCCTGCTGAAAAACAACATGTTAGCTGTTGTAGTGGAAGAACTGAGGAAGACTGGACTTCAACCTGCTCCTGCTGATCACTGCTATGCTGGACCTGAAGATGTTGCCTGTGATTTCTGCACTGAGAGAAAGCTGAAAGCCCTCAAATCCTGCTTGGTCTGTCTGGCTTCTTACTGCAAGAAACACCTCCAACCTCATTATGAATCACTTACATTTGGAAAACATAAGTTGGTGAACCCCACCAAGAACCTCCAGGAGAGCATCTGTTCTCGTCACGATGAAGTGATGAAGATTTTCTGCCGTACTGATGAGCAGTGTATCTGCTATTTGTGCTCCATGAATGAACATAAAGGCCATGACACAATCCCAGCTGCAGCAGAAAGGACTGAGAGGCAGAAAGAGCTCAAGGTGAGTCAACAAAACATCCAGCAGAGAATCCATGACAGGGAGAAAGATGTGAAGGTGCTTCAGCAGGAGGCGGAAGCTATCAATCACTCTGCTGACAAAGCGGTGGAGGACAGTGAGAAGATCTTCACCCAGCTGATCTGTCTTATGGAGAAAAGAAGGTCTGATGTGAAGCAACAGGTCAGATCCCAGCAAGAAACTGAGGTGAGTCGAGTCAAAGAGCTTCAGGAGAACCTGGAGCAGGAGATCGCTGAGCTGAAGAGGAAAGATGCTGAGCTGGAGCAGCTCTCACAAACAGAAGATGACAACCACTTTCTACACAACTACCCCTCACTGTCACAACTCAGGGAACCTACAGACTCATCAAGCATCGATACCTATCCTCTGAAATACTTTGAGGGTGTGGCAGTTGCTGTGTCAGAGGTCAGAAATAAACTGCTGGATGTTTTGAGTGAGAACTGGTCAAACGTCTTGCAGACAGTGACTGAAGTGGATGCTTTACTGTCAAATTCACAAGCAGAACCCAAGACCAGAGCTGAATTCTTAGCATATTCACGTGAAATCACACTGGATCCAAACACAGCACACACACAGCTGTTATTATCTGATGGCAACAGAAAAGCCACATTAAAGAGTCAACACCAGGTTTGTCCTAGTCACCCAGACAGATTTACTTACTGGTCTCAGGCCCTGAGTACAGAGAGTCTGACTGGACGTTGTTACTGGGAGGTGGAGTGGAGAGGGAAAGCAGTTTATGTAGCAGCTGCATACAAGAATATCAGCAGGGGAGGGATCTACTGTGGATTTGGATTCAATGACAAAGCTTGGGCGTTATATTGTGACAAAAACAGTTATGACTTTTGGTACAACAATGTCCAAACTTCTATCTCAGGTCCACTGATCTCCAGAGTTGGAGTGTACCTGAATCGCAGAGCAGGTATCCTGTCCTTCTACAGCATCTCTGAAACCATGACTCTCCTCCACAGAGTCCAGACCATATTCACAAAGCCTCTCTATGCTGGACTTCGGATTTTCGGTTATGAAACCACTGCTGAGTTCTGTAGGCTCAAATAGACAGAAGTCAAGAGACAGTGGGTTAAACTTGGTTTAAGTTCTTTGGATAGTTTTATTTTCATTGTTGCACAGCACTCCTTTCTATGTCTGTTTAGCCACGGAGGCTATCACTGCTCATGATGAGTTTTTTTTTTTACATGAACCGCTTTTTCTTTGCATGGAAATGTAAACGTCTCTGTCATCTGATATTGTTGTTTCTCTTCCACTGCGTGAGAGGGAAAGCACCAGAGCTTCCTTTTCCATAGATAATCTGTTCTCACCACTTTGTAAATAAGGAATTATGAGGTATTATAAAACTGTCATGATCATGATCATAGTCAATAGTGAGTTCATTTGATATTTTCTTTTACGTAGCTGAGATTTGGCTCAAACAAATTGATTGTGTGGACAAAGTGAATCTGTACTTGAACTCACTGAACTAAGACATTTACCAGACTTTCGTAATGTGATATTTGAACAAACTGAAGGTTTTCTAGAGTGAATAAACAGACATTAACAAAGTACTTTCTTGTTTTCATTCCAGGGTCTCATACAAAGCTGACCATGGAAATGCAAAATTAATAACAGTATAACTAAGGCAGTATTTCTGCTGTAGAATAATTTATGTGTAGCAGGGTAAGAGAAGTTCTTTGGTTTCACCTACATTTATGAAACACTCTCCTCACAGCACTTACAGAGAAACTGATTCTGACACTGATGATTAAAAAATCTTCTTGCAGAAGGCCAACCAGTGCCATATCGTCAGCACACTGTCATACGTTAAAGAGCAAGTCTTAGATTTTAAAGTCATCGCTTTACAAAGAAAAGAACAAAAGTAATCAAATGGCAGGACTATATATATGAAGGACTACATCATTTAAAATATTGAAAAGATGAAATTGTCTTTTTTTTAGTGGTTGTTTGGCTGAAGGCTTTACTTGAATTTGGCCTTCTTTATTTTTAACCTTTGAAATTAGCCATGAGTCAAACAAGACTTCTAGGTTCTTTTGGACTCTTTTCAAGGTGAAATTTAATCTTAATAATTTTCTTTACTAGAGGTGCACAGAAATTATTATCATTATTTGTATCTGTTCAACCAACAAAATTATCTGTCTCTCTATCTGGATTTGGATAAAGACAGGAAGTGGGTGTGGTTTACACAGGAAGTCACATTAAACCAGGCAAATATTTTCTTTTCTAAATTAATATTCATTGACAATGCAATTGTGCCCACAAAGCATCAAAATAGTTTAATGTTGACATATAATTAAATGTTCATACCATACCTTCATACCTTTAATCTGCCTCTTTTTATTTTTAGCTAAACTAAGTTATAGGAACTGTCTGTAGCCCACCACCGCCACCACCACTTAAATGGTATTGAAGAAATGGAAATTTAAAAAAAAAAAAAAAAGTTTTTTAAATTGAAATATTCAGTTTTGCACTGGAAATATAACTACAATAAAGAGTTACAAATATTTAAAAATACCTTTCAGTTGAAGGTTAGAATCTTGGTGCATTAAATTAGTGATTGATTAAGGTAGATGCAACCTTTTTTTAAATGTCTGTCAAGGTGATTATGGAGCAGATGTTTTCCAAAAAATGGTGAGCAACTTCAGATAGAAGAAATATCTGTTTCCACTGCATTGCATAATCAGATTTGTGTGCATCCCTAATATTCATTCTCTTTTAGTTTTTGGTCTCTACCAACTCCCCAGGGATAAATATCTGTCTCTTTGGGCTGCTAAATGCTCCACTGTGTTCACCAGCTAGATGCTATCTGTGCCTGTCTGCTGTTTGGTGCTGAAGAGGTAGTACACAGTGTTTTAAGGCTTTTACATTGAAAACAACTGTTTGCTTCAGCTGGACAGCCAAAGGTAGCTGCAGATTCATGTGATAATACAATGCCTGTCGCATTGTTTTCACATTGTAACAATTGTAACAGAGTAAAATTTTGAATGCAGACTTTCTTTGTAATGGAGTGCACTGTGATATAGATATATTTTTAAGTGAAATATTATTGTACCTCTGCTAACCACAGTCTCACAGAGTTGCTAGCATTATACAGAAATGTGTGTAAATAACCATTTAAGAAATATAAATGATATATATGTGAAAGTACCATACATGCCAGTATGGTATACTCACCAACTGAATTAAATATTTTGAAAAATGACTTAGGTTACGTACAATATCATACAGTATGTAGCTTGTAAAGCTCCATATAATCTCTATATAGCCTTTAGGTAATATACACGTCAGAAAACCATTCAGGATGTACTGTATATGTACATTAAGACCAAGCTGGACTCATCAGCAGTAAGTGAACCCAACCCCCACCCCTATTGACATTTAAACTAGAGTGTGCACTTGATGGTGTGAGTGTGTACTGGCTGGTTTCCTGATTTCTGGGTAATGAAGTAATTTGACCTTTCAAAAACAGATAACAACAACAATAACATCAAGTATCGCTTTACCCTCCAATTTGTCTTTCTCCACTCTTGTCTTCTCGGTTTGCATCTCAGCACTTAATTGAACTGTTAAAGGGAAAGTTCACCACTTTTTATGTGGACGTCCACTCAGTGTTGATGGTAAATGCAGTCAAATGAAGCAATGAATTCTAAGTGCATGCTCTATTCTCCCTCTGCAGAATCTGTTTTCCTCCTGCATTCAGTGATGTCACAGCGATGTTGTTGGTGTTCAGGAAGATCTACAGGCTATTTAAGCTTGGATTTCTAGTCTCCTCCTCTGGGTAGCCAGGGGACGTGCTAGTTGAGTGTGTTTGTCACTGAACATCATGTTTTTGCCAGCAAAGTAACAGGCTAGAGATGATACACAGCACCATCGACATGGGCGACAGAAGCTCACATGTAATGCATCCTGGTATATGTAGGCAAATCCAACACAGCTGTGTGAGGAGAACTCAGCCTTTTTGGTCAACATAGCACACACTGAGGAATATATTGCTCCAATTGACCCTTTTTAAGCCCCTCCTCTGAACACCAAGTGTACAGTCATAAATTAACAACTGTGACGAGGCACCACAGGCCTGTCAATCTTTGCATTTCTCTGCATTTTGAAGCGGAAAGAAGAACGATATTTGGTATCTCAAGAGTTTGGAGTTGGTGTCTTTCTTGCAGTCTTTCAAAAATGTTAGCATGTCCAGCTAACTAGCTAAATAACTACCTGCAGTATGCCCCCCCTCCCAGCCAAACTTGTGTTAGATACCACTGAATTTGCCAAACCCATTGTTTATTGCCAGGGGTTAAATTAGGATTAGTTATGTGGATGGTTTGAGGAGGGGAATATGGGCTGGTGCACCAATGATGTTGTGGGTTAGCTTAGCTTGTATCTCGGCTCCTCCTCGGGCGATCACAGTCCAGCTGGTCTGGCTGGACGACCGTCTTAAGGTCTGCGGCACTTAATCTAATTCCCGCACTTCCTTTTCCAATATGAATGAGTGTATTTCCCTCATCTATCATATAAGTGTCGTACTTTATCATCCGACCAGTGCTTGCTTGGGTGTAGCTTTAGCTAGTCTTTCAGCATTAACATTGTATCACGTACACAGCTGATAAGTAACTTTACCCTTTGACGGGGTTCTTTTTTCTAAATGTGTTCTGCTGGAAATGGACTTCTCAGCTGAATTAAGGAGTTACAGCATTAGCATTAGCTTACATTAGCTAGCTACACGTATGAAATCTGCTAGCAAGAGTCGCCATTTTAGCCACCAAAATCCACGGGCATCAGCTGGACATAAGAAGCCTGCCTTTGCTTACTTGTGGAATCGAAGGCCCAAACTACTGACAATTTTGTGTTAAATCTGTCACCATCATCATCAATGGAAACTACATACTGTATACTGTATGTGCAGTGCAAACATAGATAGATAGATAGATAGATAGATAGATAGATAGATAGATAGATAGATAGATAGATAGATAGATAGGTCTGTTTTGAACAGACCGTCACTGCTCACATACTTCTATGCGCTCTTTACATTGGCATCGATTGTTGTCTTGTCAAAAGCACAACGCTGCCCACCACAGATCAGTTTGGGTCACTGGGCCATGAAATGTTATTTGCTGCAGTAACATCAGTGTAGCTCGATCACAGAGGAAGTTGTAATGGTACCACAAAGGATCCAACGTAACTCTTTCATCCCGAGCCCCCTACAAATTACATTCCAGGCAGCTGTGGATGATGTTAAGAAAACCACGCGGCCCACCTGAACCCCTGCTGGGGAGGACATGTTTTAAATAGTTTTTTTTTCATGTTCGCTCTACGCGCTCCACTCCCTGTCTTGCTCCATCTACCTCCGCCGCGAAACGCCTGTCATCTGACACAACTCATTCTCCTGATCTAAAGCCACGCAGCATCCACATCCATGAGCATCACGGCCCGCGGGTGCTGATCACCGCCAGCGAGGCGTCCCCGGCTTGCCGTCGCCGCGTGCGACGGAGAGTGGCAGCGGGCTTTGTTATATCCACAAAATGTAATTACATTCTTGCATCAGCGCGCCGCCTCCGCCCAGAATTCCCCCCCGAGGAGCGCCTGTTTGGAGACTCCCGGGGCTCTCTAATGATTCAGTGACGCCCCCAGCCTCTTTTACAATCCATCTCATGCTGCTTCAAAAACAGCTTTCCTCTGGGCTGCTGTCCACACAGCAATGTCTTCGTTTGTGCTTTGTCAGCAGCAGCAGGAGGTGGTGGTCAGGGTGAAGCATTTGGTTTTGTAATAACCTGGTAAAGACTATCACATGAAAACTAATTAATCTCTTCCACGTTTAAAATCCACTGCAAAAGAATCAAGACTAGCTGATAGTGAGGCATTAAAAAGGATGTGATACTGTGGTGAGATTATGAATCGTCCCTAATGGAGGTTTGTTATCTAAATGTAGCTGCCTGCCACTAAAACTCAATGCCTCGATTAGTCCCCAGGAAGACAAATTGGACATAAAATTTTCATCGACCCACTGAAGTCATAAATATTAAAGGCTCATACCCGAGATGAAGTCGAGTTCAGTTCACGATTTCTTTCTTTCTTTCTTTTTTTCTGTGAGAACATAATAACTCACCAATAAACACAGTCGCTCGCTGTCAACATTTGGGATTTAGAGCTAATTATACATTCATGCAAGGCTGCATCCTGAGAACACACAAAGTACTTAGAGTTTGTTCTTGCTCTGTAATTTCAGATGAGGTTTACCGATGCAGATAGGACAAAAATGAACCTGCTATTATTTTGTGTCACATTAACTTGATATTTCTGAAAAACACAAAACTATTTACTGAGTTTTAAGGTCGACTTGCCTTCCTGATGTAAAATTATATGAATGGAATCTGTCATAATGCTTTTTATATTCATAAAACTTGAAATGTCTGTGTTTTTACTAAAGGGAAAAGGTCACAAGAAAGAGGGAGCAATGGAACCAGAGTATGAGGCTGTTTACACCTGGTATTAACACGTGTCTCGAGTGATCTGATCACAAGTGGACAGCTCCCAGGATGCATTGTGATCCGATCACTCAGAGTACACACTGGTGGTATGGTGACACATTTGTCCACAGTCTTTCAGCAGTGTGTCCTGCCCTGCACTGAAGGACCGCCTACACAACTGACACCCTGTAGGGACCAAACAGCTGCCTGATTTCTGTTTGGTTCACTGTAATACAAATGACGTGTTTGGACTCTCTGCAGATATGAAGCAGATGTTTGTGAACGCGCCATTTCACCGCTGATCAAAGTACCACATAATCCCCAGACGCATTTTTTTTTAAAATGTACAATTTTGAGAGTTGTTGAGTGAGGAGAAACTCTTGCCGTCTTCTAAATTTGACAATTTGGCGGTTCCCTCTGCATTGTCAGAGAAAGTAAAAGTGCTCACAGTTTAGTTATAAACTCCCGCTGTACCATGGAGCATCTCTGCTTCAGTTATATCCTGAGGGAGACGTGAATGTGTGAACCAAATTTCAAAGCAGTCCATCCAATAGTTGGTGAGACATTTCACCCAAAACCACAAACGTCAACCTCACGGTGACACTAAAGAGTAAATTGGAGGATCATCAGAGTCATTGGGCAGAGGTGGCAAAAGTACACCCATACTGTACTCCAGTCAAAGTACTGATTCAACTTCTTTACTCAAAAGTGAAAAAGTACAATCTCTGAAATGTGCTCAAAGTTTAAAAGTAAAAAATAGTTAAGTAGCAAAGCTAACTGAAACTTTTTCAGTCAAGTCTCCCTCTCTGTCTGTGTCGTGCTGTTATGTCTTTTACATTGTTTTTGTCTGGTTACATCTTTTTATGTCATTTTTTTTGTCTTGCTTCATCTTTTACATGATTTTTGCCTTGTTAGGCCTTGTTATGTCTTATGTCATTTTTGTCTTGTTACATTGTTTTCATCGTTATGTCTTATAAGTTGTTTTCGCCTTGTTATGACCAATCACATCTTGCGTTTGTCTTGTTATGTCTTTCACATGATTTTTAATCTTGTTAGTTCTCGTTATGTCTTGTCATTTTTGCCTTGTTATGTATTGTTATGTCATTTTTGTCTTGTTTCATTATTTTCATCTTGTTGCGTCTCTTACCTTGTTTTTGTCTTATGACCAATCACATCTTATCTTGCTCGTTTTGTTTCTTTTACAACATTTTTGTCTCAATAGGTCTTTTATGTCACTTTTGTCTTGTTAGTGTTTTCATCATGTTACATCTTTTATGTCATTTTTGTCTTGTTGTGTATTGTTGCGTAGTTTTCATCTTAAGTCATATCGTGGTGTGACATTTTAACATTATTTTCGTCTTGTTGCATCTTTTTAAGTTTTTTGTCTTCTTACAATATATTTATCTTCTTATTATTGTTACGTTGTTTTCGTCTTGTTATGTATTGTTGCGTGATTTTTGTCATGTTTTGTCATATTCATCTTGTTCCTTTTTTAATGTCATTTTTGTTTCGTTACATCTTTTACGTCATTTTTGTCATTACATGCTCCAGTCACCTTTGTCACGTTACGTCTTTTAGTCATTTTCGTCATATCTTGTTACATCGCTTTTTTTGTTTGTTTGTTTGTTTGTTTTTTTGTCTCATTATATCTTTTACGCTGTTTTGGTCATGTTTCGTTGTTTTTGTCTTGCATTAAAACTAAAACAATGAGCCTGTCCTGAAAATGTGAGGAGTAGAAAGTACAGATATTTGTGTTAAACTGTAGGGAGTAAAAGTAAAAGGTTGTCAGAAAAACAAACACTCAAGGAAAGTACGGAAACCTGAAAAATCTTCATAAGTACAGCAATGAAGTATTTGGACATAGTTACATCCCGTCTCTGGAAACCATGGATACCATAACTGGATGCCATAACTTTCTAACCAGAAGATGTAGGTGTATTTCTCAAAACAGTTGAAACATTGATACCTGAACTGCAAACCCAACATAGAAAGATGGGACGAGCACTACATAGCAGCCCCGCAGCGGAAACGCTGCCTGTGTGGTCACCACAGGCGTACAAGCTGCAACAGTTCAGCGAGTTAGCCGTCACGCACAGGTACAAAAAAAAAAATCATAGCAATCCATCCACTTGGTTGTGGAGACATTTCAGCCTGGTCAAAATTAGTGCACCGACCCAGTAACCTGCTGTGGCTACGATAAAGAAATACACAGCTGTTCTTCTCCTCTGGCTGCATTTAGGCTTCGGGCCAAGATGTCAGCAGCTCTAATTAGTTCCACATGTTGCTCGGTGCAAACACTTTGACAGCGTGATAACTAGCAAACCAATTTAGAGATGAGATCTTCCGACAATCTGTTGATCATGCTCAGAGTACATGTAATTACAGGATTCATTTACAGCTGCCTGTGAAGGGCCGGAGGCACCTCATCAAACCCGCAGGTCGACCTGGTGCGGTTCGCTTTAAGTCAGCCGCGCTGAGACCCCGAGCCGGTGATTTTAAAGCACCAATACGTCCGTCTTGTCAGAGATTACGTGCAGCATTCAATCTTTGGGGCTGCGGCCTTCGGAGTGAAGCAGGATGATTCAAGTGGCGGATTTGTAATGAATGAAATGACAGCAGCTGATGAGGAAGACAGTGAATCAAATGAGGCCGTATGGAGTCGCATTCAATCATCTCTGCTGGTTTGACATGGTTTCTAATGATTTCTGACAGTGTCAATATGTCCTCCAACATTTCATGATTTATCAAGCGACCACTTCTCAGTCCCAGTCACTGTGCTACTCCTTTTATTTTTTTTTAAAGTCACGTTGCCAACAGCACGTGAAGAGAGTAGAGTAGTTTGATTTATAGACCTTTAGTTTTAATACATCAGAACACACCAGCTCTGACATTATGGTGTTAGACATGAAACTGGAACTCATTATAGTAAAGTTATCAGGCCAAATTTTAAATGATGATCTTCAAAGTTCATTCTTTGAAACCATCAACTCTAATAAAGATCATGTGATTATGATTAAAAGCTCCAGAGCAGTCAGGGTGTTTTATCAGCTGCTGTTTCCAAGGTCATGAATGAACTGTGAAACTAAACTTTGAGCCAGAGAAGGCGGCTTTTGAGTGCTCAGATATGACAACACCAATACCTCTATACTACAGAAACCTAGAGATTGTTTTGTTTTTGATTTTTTTAACCCTTAAAGGACATGTTCACATTTAATCACATGAAAATACTAACACTACAGCCCTGCTGTCCCCCTTTGAAGTTCATATTTCAGACTGGAATAACTTTTTGTACGCCTGTTTCATATTGATTACAGTTCATATTTATGCAGAATGTTCAATGAATGACTAAGTGTCTGTTTATGAGTTGTAAGAAATCATTAATAATCTTGTAGAAGGCGCAGATGTTTATAACGATTAAATTGAGCAAAATGTTAATGGAGTTTGGCAGCAGTAAGACAGGCAGCCACTGATTTCAGACTCCACAGTGTGTATTTTCAGAGCAGTGGGCTTTTGTTTTCGGGATAACGGGTTTGACTTAATATTGACAGACAGCTGACAGTTGTAAACAGCTGATCAACTTACAGGTGAGGACTCGCCGCTGTTTGTCAATTCACAATGTTGCGTGCATCCTGCACTCCTGCGGAGTTCCTGCTGCCTGCCCGAGCTCCCTAACCCTAACCCGCAAGTCTGAAGAGGAGGGTGCAGGTGGAAACTCGCTTCAACCATAGATTCTATAATAAATAAATAGGATTTAAAACTATTTAATACACGTCTATGGCTCCAAGTCGCTCATTTTTGCACGCACAGTTGCAACATAATGCTCCTTTAACTCTTTCCCTGCCAGTGACGAGATATTCCGTCAATTGCTGTTTTCAGCAGTAAAAATATAAAGTCGATATTCTGCTTAAAAATGTCTCACAAAAACGCCATTTTCTTTTTTTATGTCTAAAAAGTGGATTTTTTTGTTGAAATCAACCAACTTTCAAGGGCTTATAAAAAAAGAATGAATGAAACTAGAACAAAATATTTTTTTGTCTGAAACTAGAAGATTTGTTCTTTCTTTTGAGCTATTTCAGGTTGACATATTCAGAGAACTGAATATTCTGTGGGTGTTTAGTCAAAAATGTTGGCGCTGGTTGGCATCTTCATTAAAAAACACTGGTGGGGAAAAGAGTTTAGTGACAACTTAACTTTCTACTTTCTTCTCCTCACATTTTCCAAGCAGGCTTGTTAATTTAGTTTTAATGCATTTGAGGGGAATTATTGATTATTATTATTATTATTATTATTATTATTATTGACAGCCAGCACAATGTTGTTTAAGGCACCAAGCAACATAAAAGAAACCGAGTGATTTGGCAGACCTGCAAATGTTTGTATGGTTTTTTTTTTTTTTTTTGGCTCTATATGATATCTGTGACGACAAGCAACTGCACCGTGACTAACAGCTTCGTACCCCCTCATTATGGGGTTGTACAGCTCTGGAAACATCATCACAGCTGCAATCAGTCTTTCCTCCACCTCCACAGTTTCCTGATAAACAGAAACTACAGTGCTACATGGTAAAGAGGGTACTTCTCTCCGTGGGCGTCCTTTGATCGCCAGCGTACGTGATTGGCCACCACAGAGGCGACATTCAGGTTGTTTTTTTTTTTAACGCAGGGCCACTACATAAATGCACTACCCCCATCATTTATTAGGCACTGAGCTTTTTCACCCGCCCAACTCTGCCTCTGATTGGCTAGTACTCGTTGCCTTCAGTGGTTGTTTGCTAAGATTAAGGCATGAGGAGTGACTCGTTCCGGTTAGGGTAAGAATATCAGGGTAAACCAATCAGAGACCGAGTAGGGTGGGTCGTGACTTTGCCCCCCTGGGACATGAAAATGTGATATCTGTAGTCCCATATGAAACAGCCATAGCATTAACAGGCTAACGTACAAGTGATTCTTTTTTTTCTTTTTTAAATTAAATGTAGATGTCAACTCCGTAAGATGGAAAACCTGACAGAGCTGACGTCTTATGGAGTTGACAAAATGTTACATTTTTTCCATTTCACAGCAAAGTCGCCATAGCAGCCATTTTATTTTTTTGAAGTGTCTCTGAGTTCTCTTAATGCTGATCAAAACACACATTTTTAAACCATAATTCTTATTTAGCTTTGATTTAGAAGGGCTACAGAGTTGACGTGTTATGGTTAAGACATCCGATAGCGACATTATTTAATGTTTTTATCAAAAAATAGAAAGTTTACCAGCGCTTGAGCAGTAATTCTCACATTTTTAAAACCAGGAAGTGAGACAGGGGTCCTTAGGGTATAGCTAACCCTTTTTATGCCTGATTAAATCATGTTTCTATGAAAAGTTGACAGAAATCTGGGACACAATTTTAAAGGACCAACATTAAAAAAAAAAAGAAAAAAAAAAAAGATTTTAAAACAGATGATATATTTTCTGGCACAAGCCAAGTTTAGGAAAGAAAAAAATAACGCAAACCAAAACATTTCAGAAATTGCATATATTTCATATATAAAAATCCTTAAAGAACAACAAACAAATGTAATTAAAGGGTTGATATTAATGATTTTAAAGGGTTTGTTTTGTTGTTTTTTCTTTGGTAGAACATGATTTGTCCCAGTTCTCAAGAATAAATGATGCATGTGTGTGAGAAAGATCATAAATTGGGTTATTATGAAATATGTCAATGACTGCTTAAAAAATGTTTTCACAAGTTTATTTATGTCCTGAAAAAACTACAAGCTGTGTAATTTATATTTATATAAAAGCATATTAATGGTTGTTAGTCCTTAAAATCTGATGAATTGTGTCCTTCTGTACCTGAAAACGTACTATTTTCCAGTCTTTTTCTTCTACATCCGAGGATAGCACAACAATGTGTCATATTAAAGGTGTCTCCTTCTATTCTGTTCACTCTGATAATGATTTGACATTCAGTCAGTGTCTGAACAGTAATTGGAGGAGAGATGTGCTCCTGCTTACTGACTCCATGTCTATTAACTGCTAATTAGCATCACAGGGAGGTTAAAGGGACAAACGCTCGGTTTGTTCGAAGAAATGTCAGTTGCACTTGTTGTCATTAGAACCACACAGGTCCACAGATCTGCGAGCGAGGACATGATACTAATAAAGGGTGTCTTTGTCCCTGACCACAGTTCTGGACTTTGGCTCTGGAGACTCATTTCTAAAAATCAAGCTACACATTTTTATGGAACACTGCCCTCATCTGGTCATTCTGAGAGGCCATAAAATTATCATTCAGCTCAGATCCGTCTTTTCTCCAGCAGACAGACGGATTGAGATGAAGAGTGGCAGACTCGCTATCAGACACCAGAATAATCACAACACATTGAAATGAAAATCACAGGTTATTTTAATTTCTCAGAGGATTGTTCATTTATACAGTGTGGTTTGCAAAAACATGTTAAAGATCTCTGTATCAAAAAAAAAAAAAAATTCTGTGCCATTACTAGTTGGAAATAACATTTGAGAAATACTTTACAATTAAAACATGTCAGCATTACCGTGGATGTACAATATAAATTCATTCGAATCTACATAACTGATCTATACAACTGCAGCCACCTATGGGACTTGCATATATAAAGTACCATAAAATAGCCAGGAAAATAAAAATATGTACATTTTCCTGCTTGAATAATTCATTAATAAACATATAAGAATTATAGGCTCAAAACTTTAATTTTCTACACACCCAATTAAAGGGATAGCTCGAATTTTTTGAAGTGGGGTCATATGAGGTATTTATCTATAGTCAGTGTATTGCCAAGAGTAGATGGCAGTTGGCATTTTACCTTGCTGTCAGACAGCCTGATCTCTCTGTGCAAGCCCACTTGTGAAATATCTCATTTTAGCTTGCAGAGCACTGCTGCCTCGATCTGTTCATTTGTTTCTGTTATCGTGTGGCTTTGATGAATCTTAACTAACCTTTTAATACACTTAGGTAACACAATAATACTCAATAACTAAGCATTCAAGGCAGCAGTAGACCAGCAACTCCTGTGGGATGTTCTATGAGGTAAAATGCCCAATTTCCCCAATCAGATCAGACAGCCTTTTCTGACAGGAAGCCAAACATTGCTCTTCCCAAATCAACCAGACTCCATTAGAAAAATCACAAATTTTACCTCACATAACACAAGAATTGCTGGTCTACTGCTGCCTTGTTAGTCTGTATGTGTTCTTGAAGTTTTCAAAAGGTTAGTTCAGATTTACCAAAGTCACACAATAACACAAACAAACTAACAGATCAAGGCAGTGGTCGACCAGCAGCTCCAGTGTTCTACACATTAAAATCAGCTATTTTTCCAGCAGTTTGGTTGATTTGCAAAGAATGATTTTTGGCTTATATAACTGTTTTTTCCTTAGAAAAGACTGTCTGACAGCAAGGTAAAGCAGTGAAATTATTCTAAATGCAGTACATTCTTAAACTGATATTGATTTTTTATTATTATTCTAAGTCGGTAAAATGAGTGACCTGTCCACATCAGAATACTGTTTAGCTGCTGTGCTGGTGCTCCTCTCTACATCTCAAAACTAGGGACATGTCTACCTCCATCTACTGTAGGTAATGTGGTTAAGTACCTCATACAACCCTACTTCAAAAAATCCCAACTATCCCTTTAAGGAACATAAGGTGCCTTATTAGAAAAATAATCTAGTGATATGTGCTCCATGAGAATCATTTCAATGATCGACAAAAATACAGTAAAATGCACACTTTTCAGATATTAGTTTGGAATCAGCGCTCTGAGGGTCTACAGGCAGAGCTCAAACTGTTCATTCAAACTGAGTTTTCAATAAGAAACACACTGCTGTATGCTCGTCGTTCACATTTTGTCTGAACCTTAAATTACAGTGTGTTAGATCAGTGTGTGAGGAGTAAGGCTGGTGCTGCGCGGCACCTTTGGGTAGTACTTAACATATAAAGACAGTGTTTAAACAGAGTCCAGATTAGTATGGTGGTACCGATGACAGTGTTAATGTGCATAGTCTTCCTATATGATGTGAAGGCAGGTAAGGCATGGTGAGACAGTGTGATAACCCTCCGTCAGTTACCCTTTCAGTTCAATCGTACTCTTTCTGAGCCAAGAGAGGAGAGGGATTTCTCGCTCTTTTAGTGTTGGCACCGACAAGCTCCTCCTGTCCTGAATCCCACAGTCTAAGACCTGGAGAATGTCTGTGGTTGAACTGATACGTGCCGTCTTTCGCTTCGGTTCCAGTTTATCGGCGACGGCGGCGTCTTCTGAAGCAGGTTAGCAGGCAGTCAGTTAAAAAAAAAAACGGGCCACGTGTTCAGTTCATACCGGGAGGAGGGGGACATTCCTCCTCGCTGCTCCCAGTCTAAGTGCTTTAACTGGTCAGCGTGGACAGCTAAGGCCGATGGAACCTGGTGGGAGGAGAGGGGAGAGGGTCAAGAGGTTACACTAGAGCTTTCATCGCCATCTTCATGGTATGAGAGAGAGAGAAAAAAAAGGAAATCTTCAAAAGCGAAAAGAAAAGTAATAAAGAATTGATGACGCTGCTGAATAAACTTGGAGAACAGTGGAGGTGAATTATTGATGAGGGTTGTTGTATACGAGCCTGACCGGGTATAGATCCTGCTGTCTTCGTGAACCTCCATCTCTGAACTCTTGAATTCATTGAGCTCTTTGCGGATGGCAGCCTGAGAGGAGACATGAAAGAGACAGCACTTCAGCCGAGATGGCTTTATCCATTTATAGCAGGGCACAAGAGAAGAAAGGGAGCGTGTGATCAAAGCCACAGTTTTTCTGAATGTTTATGTTCCACACAAACTACAAAAAAACACACACAAAAAAAACACAACCATGTCTTTACTTTTAGTACAAATTAAACATGTACGAGAAATGTCACTTCCAACACACACTCAACAAAAAGCATGAATGCAACACTTTTGTTTTTTTGCTCAAGTAAAACATTGAAGACCTTTTCTGTTTATTTCTCTCAAATTTTGTTCACACACGTGTTAAAATCAGTCAGTAAGCACTTCTCTTGTGCTCTCTTGCTGCTGATTATCTGTCCTCCTGACAGGTGTGGCACAGAGAGATGCTGATTAAACAGCTGGATTATTGCGCAGGTGTTCCTTCCACCGGTCGCAGTAAAGGGACACCCTGAAATGTTTCATCTTGCAAAAAGATATTTATTAGACACTGAACTACAGCTATTTCACACAGGGCTACACACACTTTTTTATTTCCAGGAGGGCAAAGTCATGACCCACCCTACTCTGCCTCTGATTGGCTTGTACTAATATTCTTACCCTAACCCTAACCAATCACTGCCAGGATTCCTACACTTTTTCCTGAGTCAAATTCAAGCATTTTCATGGTGCATTTTTAAGCTTTTCAGGCACCTTGCAGCTGTTGCAAATGACATTTATATACATACACATTTGTACAGACGTGGTCATAAGGTCAGAATATCTTCATCACATTAAATCAGTTGTTATTGTGCTATGAACATCCAAAACGATGTTTTGTGACAGAATTTTACAGAGGGGTGACAAATTAAAGGAAAACAGAACAAGGTTTTGTCTTTCAAAATGTGTCACCTGTCTGTAAACAGACCGGCCATCCTGTATAAACTAGCTGAGCCAATATAAACTAATTCACACAAGTAATAGATATTAAAAAAAAAGAAAATAAATAAATAAATTTTCATTTTTGAGCCAATTCTCAATGAACCAGCAAAGTCCCAGCCATCACATCAATAAAGACTCACAGACCACACACACAAAAAAAAGAGTTAATAATCAGACATTTAAAACTCATCTCTCAAACTTAGGATGGCTGAACCAATTGGAACTGAAAACAGAGTAAACTTTTAAGAAAAAAAGTCAAAATTCTAACTGGTACACTTATCAAGACAATTCATTTGGTAATTGGTCAATAATCAACTAATCATTGCAGCTCTTAAATTAGGCTCCGTCTTTGCTGTGATGAATATGGCTGAGCGTGAGCAGCTGCAGATGGATCCAATCCAATTTCAAGCATTTTTTTTTTTCCAAAATCCAACCACTTTTTCAAAACTTGAAAACACTACATGAAAATTCTAGTGTTTTCAAGGACTTCCAGCAACTGTACGAGCCCTGCTCACCCTAACCTTCACTGATCACGCCTCACGCCCACGCCTGAACAAAACAACCAACGAAGGCAGCGAGTTACAAGACAAGCAAAACAGGGCGGGTCATCACTTTGGTATCTGTAGCTGTAGTTCAGTGTCTAATAAAAATCTTTTTTTTCAAGATCAAACTGCACATTGTCTGTCAATTGTCAACAATGAGTGTCTCATTATTGTGACCAGTCCATGGTCCACCTGTGTAATTATCAGCTGGATGGATTATCTTGACGAAGGACAAGTGCTCACTCACTCACATTTGAACAAATTTGGAACAAAATGTGAGAGAAATAATCAATTTTTGGTGCACAGAGAAATATTTTTACACTTCAACCCCTGAAAAATGGGAGCAAAAAATGAAAGTGTTGAATTTATATTTTTGTCGAGTGTATATTTTCTGCTCCTGCATATTCTCTGAGCTTCACTGGACCAGGTAATTTCACTTGGTAAAACCCGCTGCCATTAAGCAGCGTCTGCATTGCATTCCCGGGATTCCTCCTCGATACCGAATCTGCTTGGAATGCAAATCCTCTGAGTTGACCAAAGAAGAAGACATTGCTGTTAGAAAACGCACAGGGCTTAGGCTTCCTCTTGCTAAGACGCTCTAAGCCTCTAGAGCCCTGTTAGTGTAAAGAGAGGTGTCGAGTGTGTGTGTGTGTGTTTGTGAGGGAGAGGATGCAGGTCTCACCTTGTCAGCAGGAGTGAGCTTGGTCCACGGTTTATCTGCTCTGCGGTCGTAGTCGTGGGCGTGTGTGGTCTCGACGTACTCGTGGAAGCGCAGGATCTTCCTGGCCTGGAGTTCAGCCACCGTGGGTCTCTGCGACAGCTGGAGGAAGAACGAAAGCAGCAGGTTTAATGAGATCTGTCTTAAATGTCATAAGAGATCAGATTCTAGTTCCTAATAATAACAAGCGTGTAGTCGGAGAATCTGTTGCATCCTGACCTTTCTGGTGAGCCTCCGTTTGATCTCGCATCTCTCTAATCGGCGATCCGCTTCGTTCTTGGCTGCAGGAAGAAAACACATTCCATGAGAGAGGGAAACACTGCGGCCAGTCAGGCGGGTTTCATCCGAGCTGCCGTCGGCACGCCGCGGTAACGGGAGTCTTCGCTCCGCACAAGGCGCTGCATTGTTTCGGCGCGGGCGCGAAGCGTCGTCCTGGCCGAGTCATCCGAGGACAAGCGAGACGCGGCGAGGTGGTATGAATCCTGGATCAAAACGTGTTGACAGATTCTGAGGAGTATCATGTTAGTCCTCGCTTCTCGGGTCCAAGTTGGCATCACGGTGATGCTGCGCTGATGTTTCACCCCAGCAGAGACATTAAAGTTTTGTATTTTTCAGTAGTTTTTAAATTTTTTTTTCCTTTTTAGATTTTGATTTTAGTTTAGTTTCAGTTTACAGCGTTTTTTCTCGTCCGTTTAGTTTTTCTTATCTAAAAATGTTTAGTTTAGATTTAGTTTTGTATATTTTTATTTCGTTAATTTTGCAAGCACACAATATCGTTTCAGTTTATGTTTCTGAAGTCTAGTTTTTAATTTTTCTCAGTAAACTAAAACCTAGTTTTAGTTTTTAGGTTAATTTTACTGATTCTCACTGAACTGGTGCACTCTGCTCATTATGTTCATGTGTTCATGTTGTTTTAAAATACACCACAAGGGGGTGCACATTTTGTTCACCTGGAGCCAGATACCTATTAATACAGAACATTGAATGGATTCAGACAGAAACAGGTATATTTCTGCGTGTGTTTGTTCTCAGTTTTTACAAATCTGACTTTGTTTCCTGATGCTGATTCTGAGACCAAAACTCAGATAGCGAGTATTAATCTGAGATCAGCACGCTCTGTTCGTTCAAATTCAAAATCTGAGTTTTGTGGGATTGTGCAAAATATATTACAGCCTAAAGTTTGTGAAATTGCATGTTAGTACCCACCCCATTAGAAAAACATGAAGCTGCTGACCCCCATAAATGAATTTTAAGCAAATCATGGAATTGAAAATACACATTTAATAGAACCCAACCCCACTTTTGAAAGAATTGACACACAGACACTAAACCGTTGCAGAGTAGACATACGTCACTTTCCTGTTGTCAGAACAAGTGTTCGAAAAGTCCCACATTGAACAACACAGTGCATGTTAAACACTTAAAATAACAGTTTATGATTTTCTTTACTTCCCCAAAGAGCAGAGGAGAGTAAAAGAAGAGATCTGTGGCTTCAGGCCATCGTCAGCATGTGCACGTCTGTGGCAAACACTTCATCACAGGTTGATATTACTGAGCAATGTGTGCCGATTGTGTCTGTAGATTAGAGTGAATCAGGAAAGAGTCTTCGTGATGGTGTAACTTAAGTTTTTAGTGTGAAAAAAATACGGCCCTGCCGTTTTTAGAATGGTTTACCACACCACGAGAGCAGAGGCTTTTTTAATGTTACTAATTCACATAAACTAAGCTGACCTACTTGTAAACAGCATAAAGTAACATAGCAAGTGGAGCTCAAACCGACTTGTTTTCTACTTCTCTCAAACCACAGTAAAAGGTCTCATAAAAATCACACGCGGCCATCACTCACAGCTACTAGAACTAAGTTGTCAGTTCTCGTTTTCGGTGAATCATCTCCTTTATCGCGGTTTGTTAAACATGTAATAAAATGCATTTCACCCACGCAGGCTGTAAAACAGTCCCCTGACAAAAAGAACTACCATTAGCAAAAACTATATGGCGATGATGCTCTATCTCAATCATCAGACTGCAATGTCAACAAAACAGAGTTCACAAAGATTCAAAATAAAAGATAAAATGAAATGAAATGACAGTAAACACTGAAATTATGAAGCAAGAGAGATCATCAAATGCATGACAAGTAAAAAGAATCACACATTTGGGCATAAAAGAGTCATTACAATGTGCTTTGACAACCATAATTTAAACAGGTAGATGTGTAGACTGCACACACACTTAGTGAAATTGTTTACCAGCCTTTAGGATTACTGGAAGCATATTTGATTCAGTTTCTCACCTCTCTTAATCCATCTCCCTGTTATCATATCACATCAACTCCCTCTAGAGAAGCATGCGCAGTGTGGTCTGAGGTACGCATGAGTCACCCACATCCTGCTTTATAAACACCTGCTTATGTGTGTGTGGGGGGGTTGGGGTAACATATCTGACCCTTGGAGCTGCACTATTATTCAAATCAGGCACAATTTCTCAATAAAGTCAAAGCACTCAAATTGCACAAACGGCTGTGTGTTTAGTGGCCGTCAATATGCCCGAGGCGAGAGGGGAAAAAACACATTAGCCAGTGGACGAATGACTAATGCAGACTATTGATCTCAGCAAAGATGAGAAAAATGAGAAGTGGGCTTTTTGACCTCGCGGTGCCGAGGAGTCGAATGCAAACAAACACACCTGAATGAAGAAGTGAGCGATGGAGGGATGGCGAGTCTTACCTTGAAGGATGTTCCTCTGCTCCAGCTCCTCCGCTGACGGCCTCTGACTCAGCCGCCTGAGGACAGAGAACACTGTTGACTACTCATTTTTAACGGCTGATATACATCATCCTAAATGGAACATACTTTTTCTTGAGAAGCGCCCAGTTCCCTGACAAACTGAAGCTTATGAGTGCGTTTTATCCTCGGACTGGATGAAGAGCCTCTCAAACAATATGAACTACACTATAAATAACACACGCCGTCATCGGTCAGGCTGTGATGGATACATGAACGAGAGACGGGATGCTTTACCGGGTCAGCGTGGTTCCAATCCTCTCCCTCACAGCCACCCACTGCTCTCTGTTGTGCCAGCTCATGTCCTCATGGTTCTCCTGAGCTTCCCGTTCTTCTCTCTCTTGTCTCTCCAGCCTCAGGGCCAGCGTGTCCTTCCTCTTGACACGGCTCGCCAGCCCACCTGTCACACATATGACCCATTAACAATCACTAATCATCATTAGGTGCAATGTGCAGTAAACGGTCCGCAGCTCCCAGCTTGCTGTCCTTTATAATTCAAAGTCAGTTGAAGAAAGTGAACGAAAATAAGACGAAGCAGTGATGGTTCCTACAAGCTTCACTAATATGCAGGTCAACTATTGTTAAAGGCATCATTTCTGTATTAGACCTGCTCTACATAAGCATGTGGCAAACAGAACTGAATATTTTCTGTCACTGAAAGATTTTTTTTTGGTAACAATGACAGAAAAATCTGGAGGCCATCCATCTTTGACAGATTAAAAACACATTGAGGGCGATCTACCGGAACAAGTGGTTGTGTTGGTTGCAGCAAGGGAGAGATCACCCTAAACCACTGGTTCCCAACCTGTGAGTCCTGACGCCCACTAGGGGTCGCAAAAGCCCAGACTAGGAGTTGTGATGCCTTTTTTTTATTTTAAGGGGTGCAAGAAAACTTTAAAAAATATGTATCTGTATATAAAGTCGGCCTATATTTTAGTTTTTCATCCATTTCTGTGAACAAAACTAGATGAAATTATTTTTAAAGTTTAGAATTTGTTCAAAAAAAAGTGTGATTGTTAAAAACTTTTTTTTTTTAAAAGCACAATACAGACAGAATTGTATAAAAGTTCCTACAACCATCAGGAAAACTCATCTTATATTAATATTCACAGGAAATAATCTCAGATTTTTATCCAAATCACTTTCTACAAACTTCCAGCAGTTATTGCTTTTTGGGTTGATTGTACAGTTTATGAGTTTTTCTGTACTGTTATTGTTAACCGCTGAAAATAATTTGAAATATCCATCAAATGGATATTTCCATTGAATTAGTCAGGGCTCATCAGTTCACTCAGTGATGGAAAAGGGATCCTCTATGGAAGAAGGTCGGAAACCACTGCCTTAAACCATATAAAAGATCAATCTTTAGCCAAATAATCACAAACTCACCACAGGGACCTCATTAAAAAGTTTTTAAAAAATCAACGAGGTAAGAGAGAAGATTAAACAAAGTATTTACAGGCTTTAGGAACATCCTCATCCAGAGATCCTGAGGGAATATATTTCTTGCCTTTTCACTGATGGTCTGAATAAGTTGTTAAAACTGTCGCTAGTTGCTTTTCAGAAGTCGCTAAATGTAGCGAGGAAGTCACCAAGTTGTCAACACTGGGCCCAATAATTCTGATACAGTTGATTAACATGGTAAAGAAAGAGTGACTGATAACAGAAGCTCTGGTGGCAAATAACATCTGTACCATTATTAAAGAGGAAGGGAGAAGAGAGCGATCAGCAGAGCGGCATTTCAGCCAGAGCAGAGCCATATTTTGTGCCAAATTAATGTGTATTTGACTGTATTACTTTACTTTTATTTTATTATTTTCTATTCCCCATTATAACTCATTTGATCGTTTAAAGACATGGGAATGAATAAAAACAATGAATAAAACATGTTTCTTCATTTATGATTCTTTTGGGAAACACCTCTAAAGCACAAGACTGTTCAGAAGATGGATTTTACTCTCCTCTTAGCCTTAAGATGCTTTGGGGAAATGGACCCAGAACTATTTGGCAAGTCGAAACTAAGGTCAAGTAACTATTAGTATTTCATCAAAAAATGTCCATCATAAATTCCCTGTCTGATCCTCAAATTGGTTGTTTTATCTGATCAGCAGTTCAAAACCAAAAGATATTTCATTTGCTGTCAGTCAAACACAGACTGATGTTTTTAACCATAATATATATTTTATGACGTATTACTTGTTTTTCTTATTTTAGTATGCGTCTTCCCTACTTTCTAGACTAGAGGCCCTTTAATTCCATGTGACATTTTTTTTGATCTTCAAGGGCATTTGAAGCTCCCCCATTTCACTGCATATGAAAGTGATGGAGCACGCTTTAGTAACATGGATGCATTTTAATGATTTATATAAGATTGTAATACATTTTAAACACTCTGCGAAAGGAGAGACTTAGTGGTGGCACCATCTCCTGCAGCCCAGACATGAAGCTGTGACTATCAGCTCGATGTACTTGAACAGGTGTTTTGAGAAGTTGTATTTTTAACCAGAGTATTTATATCTACTAACTCTCGTATGACTTTTTATGTGGTGGCATAAGAAACACCAGCTTACTCGTAGGGACGTCCTCATCATCTTCATCGTCGTCTCTGTACAGGATGGGGCCGTCAGAGTCGGACTCCTCCTCGCTGTCCCCGGGGCCTCCGCCCTCGTGGATGACATCCACTCTGGGGTCTCCGACCAAACCTCTCCTGCTGCGGGGCTCAAATTCAGCCTGGCGAGGAAGCCTACGGGGGTGAAGCTTCCGCAGCTCCTCCTCCATGTCGAAGTCATCGTCTTCTGGCCTGGAAACAACAACAACAACAACAACAACAAAAAAACAAATAAACAAAATAAAAATGTGAGAAATGTGAGATAGCTGAATTTAGGATAACAGATCTGGCTTTTTTCGGTTATGTTTAGATTCTGGCTTTGTTTTCTGTTATGTCAAAGTGTGAGAATAAACTGCTTAAACTACTTTTAAACGTTTTGTAACCACAATCTGCCCTGATAATCTGAGTGCTACTCGGTACAGATGGAGGCAATGTTGCCAGGTGAGGGAATAAAGCTCAATTGTTTGCTGAAGAGATTAACAAGGCAAAGTTCTACATGATTCTTATTTGGCTGACTGAAGGGTGTTACTTTCTTGCTAGAAGCCTTAGAGAAACACACAATGAAAACCCTGGAAACAAAGTCCTTATGTCTTTCTTTAATTATTTACTTAAATGTGGCAGAGCAAATCTGAGAGTATAAATGATAATAAATCCAATGACAACCAAATTCAATGTCAAATGACAGCTCTGCGTCTCATTTTGGGTTCTTGCAAATTAAATTCAAGCAATTTATTGGCCTAATCTAATGAATAAATCAAGAGAGCAACAAACTGCACTCCAAACGCAGCTGGCACCGGGCCCAGTCCATTCCCATCAAATAACCCCTGCCTCCACAATGACGAGTAATATTTACACGGCAGATTTGGATGACAGATGTCTGGAGCAGCCTTCTTCAAATTCTGGAAGTGTACATCTTTATTTTGGTTTGGCTCAGCTCCTGCAGCACAATGAGGGATCCCTCTGTGCGGTGGCCCACCCAAGGTTTCTTCCATTTGTTTCCTTTTAAGTCTTTCTTTGTTGATATTGCTCGTCTTCCATTAAATTTTAGATGAAAGCGGGCTTGTTGTATCTTTGAAACACGTGTCTCTGTTATCTGTTGAGTAATGTCCTACTTCATTTTGTCCTGCAACTGATTACAGAATAATTAATCTAAGCAGGCTCTTACACTTTGGCTATAAATAAGTCTTTACACATAACTCAACTTGTTTTCATGGGTAGTAGAGAATTATGCTCTTTGCTTGAGAATCTGGGTCTTAGAACACTTTCAAGGGAGCTGCAACACAGTATTTCATAAGGCTTGAGAATGTATCACGCCAGAAACATTTCACAGATCAGACCATTTCTTTCTGCCCAAAATCTGGAAACAGTTATTCATGCCTTCATAACTAATCGGTTACTATAATTCTTTGCTCTCTGGCATCAGTAAAAAAAAAATCCCTCTCCTGTCTCAACCAAAACTCTGCTGCCAGAATTTTAACTTGGACTAAGAAACATGACCCTATCTCACCGATCCTGGCTACTTTACACTGGTTACTGGTTTGCTTTTGGAATGGATTTTAAGAATATACTACTCGGTCCAGATTTGCACTCAGAGGTAACAGAGGAGGTGCAGTTAGGGCTCCCAGACTGTGAAATGACCTGCCAGAGGAGGCTCATCAGTTCCTCTCTTTAAAAAACCTGCCTGTTAAAAATGATTTTTTTATTGATTTACCCTTTTAGTTTTGACTTTTAGTTTGTTTTCTTTTGGTTTGACATGTGCCCTTTGTAACTGTTTTGAAAGGTGCTATATAAATAAGATTTGTTTGTTTATTATTATTATCAGAGTAAAGGTGAGAAAAAAATCAATCATGCAAATGTTTATGGTTGAGGAGACACTGATATCCTCATGTGTTCTTAATTAAAATCAATTATAAAAACAAATCTCGGATAGTAATGAAAACAGTCCACTGCAATTTACCAGACACACAAGGGAGCATCTCCAAATGTGTTCTTTTCTTCAGATCCAGTTAATTGATTAATTGTCAAATCAAGTTGCAGGGATTCAAGTATAGATTTGCTTTTACTCTCACGTCCTAAAACAAACTGAGCTGACATTGTGCCAGGCTGTTGAAAATACATTTGTCGATTGCTCTCTACCCTGTGAGTCCATGTGACTACAAGTAAGACTACATGAATTTGATCAAATGTAAAACCATAAAACTGCTCAAGTGGGTTAAACTAAAAAAGGTTAACTGTTCTCTTTCACTCTCAGCTTTCAAAGCACTGCTATGTTGGTATGTTAGGATGTGGTGCACAGTATGTGGGCCACTTACAGCCTGAGAGGTTCGATGGTGATGGGGAGAGAGTGCCTGGAGTTAGCACCCGGCTCGATGAGGAAATCTGGAGGAGACTCAAACAGCAGCGAGTGTGCCCTCTGGGAGCCGTCTGGGTTGGGCTGAGCTGGGCCAGGGCTGGCCAGCGCTCTCTGGATGAGGATGTGCAGGGGGATGGATGGAGGCTGGCTGGGCGGCTCTGTTGTCGGGCTGGGGGGGTCGACCCGCGGAGTGGGCACGGGGCCAGAGGAGGAAGAGGCAGCACTGGGTGGCTGGAGCGAGCGAACTCTGGGAGGGGATGGAGGTATGTGGGACGGCGGTGGAGGCAGAGAATCGGCGGAGGTCTGAGGAGCTGCTGCGTTCGTCTTGTCCTCGCTGTTGTCCGGTTTAAGGACAGCAGGGGGTGCCGCGACAGGGGCAGAGGCCCGGTCAGTGGTGGGAGACTCTGGAGCCTGACTGGGAGGAGAAGGATCCACAGAATGGCGCTTGGTGACGGGTGTCATCCTCTTTGGTGGCGTCGGTGGAGAGCGCTTAGCGGGTGCTGGCACTATGATGACACCGCTGCCCGCCTGTGAAAGCTCCGCTGCAAGACAAGAAACGGTAATCAATACTTGTCATATAGAATGATTCCCACAAAGGGCTGCCCCCTAATAGTTGACTAAACTGTTAGTCGGTAAGAAGAGTCTCAGTCGACCAAGCTTTCTTTTATCGGTTAGTCGCAGGGAAAAAACACCTCAAACTGCATTTATAAACTTTTCTCTGTAGTCACGCTGCACTGCTGCTGTCGCTGCCATTAGCTAGTGAGGCCAATCTGATGACCAGGAATACAATACCAAGGTGATTTAGAGCTCATCTGTTCCTGTTCCTATTCCTGTGTTTTGTGAACAATTAGACTTGAATGATTTTATATTGTGTTATATTGTACAATTTCCTTCACACAATTTAACCTAACAGAATAATAAAACAATAAGGTAAAAACAGCCTCTCTTGTCCTCCTGAGCTTTTTCCAGTGCTGCAACTAATGATTAAAGTCAAAGTTGATTAATCTGTCAATTATTTTATCGATTAATTGATTACTTCTTTAGTCTATAAAATGTCAGAAAATGGCAAAAAAATGTCAGTCTCGTCGGTTTCCAAAAGCCCAACATTATGTCCTTAGATGTACTGTTTTGCCCACAACCCAAAGATATTCAGTTTACTGTCATAAAGAAATATTTACATTTAAGAAGCCTTAATCAGACAATCAGAAAATAGTTGATGATTCATTTAATAATCAACTAATAATCAATTATTTGATTAATCGTTGTAATTCAACAAATGGCTTTGGCAAACAAAACAATGTCAAATGGGTGCAGCTGCTTAACTAATTTAATTGGTTAAATTCTTAACTGTGATTAACCAGAAACACCCCAAGTTGAACAAGATTAAAATGTTCATGTTCAATGTGTGCCCCAAAAATATATGTAAATAATTAAATTAATACCAAAAACGTGCTTGCTTGAACTAACAGCTGCTAGTCGAGTGAGAAAATGTTTAGTCAGGGGCAGCCCTGCCACAAACAGAACCAGCAGTCAGAACATGGAGATGCACAGTCAGTTTGTAGCAGAGTGAAGTTAGTTTCATTAACAAAAACAAGCAAACATGTCAATAAGGGCTTTACAAGATGTTCCTGTTACTGCTGAGCTGGTTGCTGAGTCAGTGGAGGTGACACACAAATATTAACACACAACAACAGTCTGTCAGGAACATCCACTGGGATCAACAAACACATTCAATGCACTCCAGCACATTAGATGTCCGTCAGGCTCCATGCAACCTTTTCTTTGACATTAGTTGAGCTGAAAACTGCTGCAATGGCTGCAATACACATGCAATGCAGTGTCGGTGTTAAAAATGGAGATGAGGTGGTTTCATATGCTATGAGGGTGAATAAATACGACCAGTCTGCAGACTCTGTTAAGATGGATTGAGATGTGGTGCCCCGCTGGGTACCTGAGCAGGTCTGGGTAGCCCTGTGCCGCAGGTACACAGGTAGAGAAAGGTAGAGGCCGAGCTCGCTCTGGCGTCTCCAGCTGGTCCAGTAACAAGGCTGCCTGATCTTAGAACCCCTGTTCAATGAGGAGGCTGGCAAAAATGAGTGGAGATGTCAGGGACAGGGCTGCGTTTACATTCCAAGCTGGGAGAGGAATAAAGGAGGGGGGGGGGTTGTTTTGGATAATGTTTGTCTTGGTTTTACACTGTCCAGAAGTGGAGCATGCATCCAACTTCTGTGGAAAAATAACTTTCTGAGCATAATTAAGAAATACTTTTGTTAGTTTTACTGGTTACTGCCGGGGGGGTATTTTCTCATGAACAGATAGTTTCGGTTTTCTTACATTCCTGCTCAGTCATTGTGGTGAAACAGTTCTCTTTCGGGGAATATTCACAGGGAATCCCCTCTTTTCCTTGCTTCAGCTTCACCCCTGTTAGAGGTAGACCGACACATCAGCCGGTATCAGTCTATTGTAGATAACTAGAATCTGCAGTGTCTTTTTATGGGGGACCAAAACTGCCAAAATCAAAAATAAATAAATAAATGACTCAATGAATTAATTCATATACCATTACATGTACCAAAAATTTACATTAAATTAAATGTTGCCAATTAACTTAACATACACAATGACAGAGCAATATTTCTCTTTTAAGTTGCTTCTGAATTTATTTACCTTCACCTACCTTTATTTACTTTCCCATTTACTTTTCCACATTATTATTTTTTCATTTTAAAATCTATTAAGTCTATGTATATATTTCTTTTTCCGTTATTTCCCATTATTTATCAATTTCTGGATTTTCTTAGTACATTTCTTTATGCATTTCTGCTTCATTATACAAATGAGGGGTCTGTCATTAAAAGTGTGTTCATTTTCTCTCCATTTTGTTGATTAACATCAGAGTTTGCAGGTCCTCCATAACTTTTTACAGTCTCTCCACCTGGGTTGAAAGTTGATTTTTACACTGTAAAAGCTTCTACTCAGTAAATACATCCGTAACAAATCTAAGGGATCCAAGTCAAGATTGTCTGTTTATGTTGTGTTGATGTAACTATTGGCCAATATCTCTTCATCTGATTTGTTTTTGTTTTTTACACTCCCAAATGTCAGTATTAGAAATCAGCCTTAAAAATACAATCCAAGTCTGCCTGTAATTCAATATAAAAATCTGTCTTGTGAGAAAACATAACTGATAATACACAATAGAAACTTTTTATCTAACACACTGGAAAGAAAGGAAAAAAAGAAAACACCACAAAGTAGAAGATTCACACTTCAGGAATCGCCTGAATGAGGCATGTATGCACACGCACAAAGTTTCAACAGTCCTGTACACTGAAGCAGATTCTCTGTAAAGTCCATTTCCACTGTAATCTCAGACAGCCGAGGTAAGCTATTCTGAACAGACAAACACCTATAGACTGTGACTGTAGCAGTGTGAAATGAAATGCAGTAACACGAACCTCGCCTAGTAGTGATAGTGGAATGTGTCCCTGCCACAGACACTGTTTCAAAGAGACGGTGCTGGGATGGGCTGTAAACAAGAGCAGCTGTGGCATGCTGGGACAAAGGATATGAAATACTAAAAGCCAATCAGTTCCTATCTAACCTCCAGAGAAGTGCTGGCTTTGCAGAAACGGTGCAAAGACAAGCCGGTGCATGTCCTCTCCTCAGAGACTGGTGGGTGCACACAGCGAAACTGCAGACTAGCAACATATTGGAAAACACCTACACAGCAACGAGCTGCCGCCTCAATGTGAAACTCAGGGTTAGATTTGGGAAAAGACTCCGAAATAGCCTTGAAATCATACTACATAAAATGTGCCTTTTTGTATTTATTCTTAACACTGTACTTTCGAGAATATCTTGTTCCACCACCTACAGTTTCTTCTTCGCTTCTTTAGTTCATACTAACTACAGATGATCAAGTGTGTCAGAAATCACAACAGCCACACCACACCAAACAAAAGTAACATCTGCACCTTTGAAATAGGCGTGGGCAAACACTTGCACACCCAACATACCATGTAAATCCCTCACAACAGCTTTTCTGTTTGAATGAAAGAGGCTTTGATGTTCAAGAAGATTTCAGGCTGAATAAACGGCTTCCCTGATCAGAAGTAAGGTTAGAGACGCACTGCTGTTTATGCACCTGAAGCTTGTTGCACCGTTTGAGTGTGAAGTCAACACTAACCGCTACATTGTAAATGAAAAAAGCACAACAGGGTGTTTAGACATTCTGTGACTGCTCTGTTATAAGTGAGGAAATACGGAACGATATGGAAGACTACATATTTGTATCCCAAAGTGCCCTGGGTTAAGTTTATTGCGGGATTTTCTACCTTATGTGGACTGAAACAAGAATCGGCAAATGTATAATGGCTCTGGTGTCATTGATCGCACATTCATTTCAAAACTGGTCGATATATTAATACAATCATTTATGGGGTGTCATTAAAAAGGAAGCGAGAAAATGTGAATTATGGAGGCACGTGGAATAAATCAGTATTACACCTAAAGGGAAGAAATTTAATTGAATTACTCGGTATAGTTAATAATGTCAATTATGTTTGTGCTGGCATAAAAGATTTGGACTAATTAATTCTAGTGTGAGTTACTGAATTGTAATTCAGGCACATAATAGGAAAACATGTCAATGACATAATGCTCAGTAGAAGTATGAGTATGAGCATTTGTTTGTTTGTATCACTGGTTTGTTTGTCTAACCTCTGATGTAATTTTGTTTAAAAGAAATAGCAAAAGTAATGATTGCTATTAGATGTCTGCTAGCTAACGCGGGTTTGTCCGTTACTTCTTTCATAATTCAACAATGCTTTATCGATCACTTTTGATGCACTTTCCTGTTTCTTACGGAGGTGAGGAGGGCTGTATTGCACATAAATATTGTCAGAAACAATAAAAATATCAACAAAAGTTTCTGGAGGATATTATGCAGACATCAATACCTAAACAGTAAGAAGTTTCTCTCACAAATAAGTGGTGTTTATTCCCATGTGAATGCAGCGTAAAATCACACTTTGTCCTCTTTAGTTCCAAACAATGGGGACTCTGCAGCACAATAAATAAAAGATGTAAAGGCAATGTGCTCCCAGTGTCAATACTGAAGAAAAATTGTGTGGTGCAACTTGTTTTTGCTAAGTTATAGCTTAACTTTTCCACTACATTCAAAGCTGCCTACAGTATGTTTGCACACTGCTGATCCAACAGGCGGCTAATTCTCAGGTGACGGCACCAGAACGTCACACAAGTGCATGAACCCACTGATGAATTTTTCAACTTATTGGTAACACTGGAAGAGTTTTTTGGGTTGGTGTTGGCCAACAGAAGTCAATTATTAAAGTTGCCTAGTTGTAATCAAGTTAAAGATATCTACATATCTATCTACATTTCCTTTAATAAGAAGTGAATTGTTGATATCAAAAATTAGGATTTTGACGAGTGAGAAAGTATTTGTAGATACTGTTAATAAGAATTGCTGCTAGTCAAAATTACATTATGGATATGTTGGATTGGAATTCTAACAAGTCAAAAAGAAACTGCAATTGCTATTAGCGCTACTGATTAAATGTTAGAAGGGCCTGCCATTCAAGTGAAGGCCTGCAAATTTGATTCCATTCTTTCTCAAAGTCTCAATACGAAGTTTTCCTAATTAAATCCTGCAACACAAATTTTAGAGGTTGTTTGACTGAAATTAAAAAGACAGACATACAAAGACCAAAGCAGCTGTTTATAGAGACAGACTTATTTTATGTGTCCTATAAAACTGCAGAAGCAGACGGCAACAAACTCACCAAGCAGTGCGGGGTTGCTGTTGCGGTTGGTGGGTTTGGGTGGAGGGACGGGAGGCTGCTTGGCGTGGGGAGGGACGGGGGGCGGCACATCAGAGTCGGCTGAGGGAGGAGCGGCGGGGGAGGGTCGAGGTTGGTCGTCGACTATTAAGGAGACCGTCCTCGGTGGCTTGGCCACAGCTACAGCAGCGGCAGCAGAGGAGGAGGAGGAAGAAGAGGAGGAGGAGGATGATGAAGAGGAGGAGGAAGGGGTTGGACTCCTGCCGGGCTCGGCAGAGGGAGCAGTGAGAAATTTAGGGGGAAGCAGAGCCTGTCTGGTTGGCGGAGGGTCCTGCTGAGAGTCTTGTGCTGGACGAGGGTCAGGGGCGAAGCGGACACCAGCGGACTCTACAGGAGGGGGTACAAACATGCAAACACAAATACAGACGTTAAAGGACACAACAACAAGGTCTCTAACTAAGGAAGGGAAACACAAAAGCGTCATCACGTACAGTAAAACACTGAAGCAAGAGCTGGGGTGTAAGTGAACCTTGTAAAAAACGGCAGATGTTTCAGAGCCTACCCAGAGGGCACCTCTGATCATGGCTCTACTCCAGTTATTAGAGGATGAGAGGTAACATCAATCAGATGAACTGAAGTTCACACACATCACACATGGAGACAGATCAAAGCTCAGAGGGGTCCTAATGATTTGTTCTTCCCTCTTTTCATGTTCCCCTAAATCCACATATCAAAGCTTGATATTTACTGTTTCAGTGTGTTGAGGCTTTCGCATTGAGCTTGTTAGCTTCTTAACCCCTGTCAGAATCACAGTTCAATCATTTACCCAAAATACCTCTGCAGCGCCATGAGGAGACTTTGGTTTGCACACGTGTTGGCATTTCATCATAGCAAAACATTCACTGAAAATGGTGTGTGCAGTTCCCATGAGACAGGACGTCTGCATGTCAACACAAGTACAGACGGGACATAAAGTTTTCATCTACTGACACTGGTGAATAAAAGAGCATGCATAAAAGATGTTAAAATGTCAACCTTAGGGCTAAGGACAACAGTCAGTTTTTTTTTGGTTGAGGCCCTCATACGAACAAGCATGCTGTCTTAAATTGAAAACTGGCCAAAGGAGCTGAAAGGGGAAATTCACAACTTTTTAATGTGGATGTCCAGTCAGTGTTGATGTTAAATGTTGAAGCCCTAAATTCCTCAGTGCTGCAATACTGACTGAAAAAAAGTTAGTTCTCCTTCTCAAGGAGCTGTACCGGTAGCGCCTACATGTACCAGGATACATTGCATGTGAGCTTCTGATGCCCATAGCTATGACCTTGTTGGCCAAAACATAGCATTAGGTTACAAAATATTTATCTAGCATGCTTCCTGGTTACCCAGAGGCAGAGACAAGAAATTCAAGCTGAAATAGTTTGTAGTTTGTCATCACTGGATGGAGGAGGAACAATAGATTTTACAGCAGGAGAACGGTCTCTGTCGATATAGCACCCACTGAGGAATTCATTGCCTCAGCTGACTACATACAGCATCAACACTGACTGGACATCCAAAGAAAAAGTGGTGAATTTTCCCTTTAACTGACAAAAACACACATTTATCAATGTTCTAGATTGCACTCAATTTCATGAACACCCACTAAACTGACATCTAGTCAAGGAAAATGTCTCATCTTGTCTGCACCGCACATTGTGCTGGCTGACAAGTTTGTCAGTTCGCTGCTTTTCATCTTGATATTACTGCACTTATCACTTGAAACATCAAACTCACTGCCATAGTGAGACAGGATTAACGTGTTCAGTTCTGTTTGTTTGTTGGAAACGGAGATCTGATGCACTTTGAGATTGTGAAATTGCCTTAGCACCATCAGGACAATCAATGTTTGACTAGTACATTATTATGCCACTTTGTACACAACTGAAGTAACTGTAAGTAAGGAGGATCATATTTTTTCAAAACTATGTTTTAAAACAAAACTTAGATGCAAGTTTTTGCATGGTGTGATCTAGAACTGTAGCCAGCTCAGAATCAGATTTGGCAGTTCAATGGCAAATTGACTATTTATTCCTTTTTTGTTTTCGGTTCAATGCCACACAATGCCAACTCCTGTATCAGCCTACATGAGTGTCATGTTTTAGCCCAACTCTCCTTTTAATGCCTTTCTTCATCATCTGTGATGTGAAATAAGATTAACACACAGAGAAAGTGAGAGCAGCTCTCCCGCCAGGTTGCTTCAGCGCTGTTTGCCAGTCAATCTCAGTGGACGGCAGTGGAGGAGACAGTACAGCTGTCTAGGTTTGGACGGTATCTATTTTTTCACATCTTCCTGACACTTAACTGGGGTATACAGTATTATGACAGTATTTATGTAAAACTTAATTCTGCTCCATTGCAGACAGTATTCCCTCAAACGTAGGGGGAGCTGATCGTCATAGTGATACTATTGCTGCAGTTGGGGAACAACACACAAACACACACAGGATCTTTGCTTTAGTCTTGACAAGCTGTGGCTTTTATTCACTGACAAACTGAAACCTAAACTGTACATTTACTGTCAGAGCGACAACTTCACTGCCCACTGTGCATTCACTGTTACTATCCGCTATTAGCTCTCTCACACTCGCTCGACTCTTTACACACACACAACACTACACTACTCTGATCAGTCAGTGGTCTGCAATGTTTGCCAGCTCACCTTTATCGTTGGGACTAAACCCAAAACACTCCCAGACAACGGCAGAGGCACTGTTCTCTTTTACTAGTCCTGACGTCATGTTTCTAAGTTTCACTGTATTGTGCGACCATATCTCCGCACTAAAATACATCACCTCAATACACCATCTCCGTGTCCGTTTAATTGAAAGAAGAGCACCTGCATTTTTGACAGCACTGAAAATCACCCTGGTAAACCATAATACCGTTATACCGTCCCAGCCTGACACCGCCTGGTTGTAAAGTAGTTTAGCTGACTTCAATGACAGTAATCACTAGAGTGTTGAAGCAGCCACTGCCCTGCCTCACGCTGCTCTCACTTTCTATCGCCCTTGTCTGCTTCCATCACAGTGAGTTTTGTGGTTTGTGGTCATGTTGTTAACAGCCTGGCATGCTGTTGCTCCTGCATTACACCGTCCCAGCTAGAACCAAAAGTGCAGATATTCGACTGACAAAGTGTGAGTCGACACGGGGCATTCTTAACTGAGGACTTGAATCATTGAGTTTCCAGGGGCAGCCCGAGTGTAATCACTCCTCCTGGCTATTAAGAAATTCCTTCTTACAGTGCCGGCTGATACGAGACAAAAGCCACAGTCCTCATTCTGTACAAAAATACATTCCAGTTTATCTGAAGTTAACATAAGGGCTCAGCACTGGAAGATACCCACTTGATTTATAGGGGTATAAGAAAATATCAACAATACTGAGCATTGCGATATTACATTTTGTGATACTGTATCAATTCTCACAACACTTTATTGTGATACAGGTGGCAGAAGTTAATTTTGTGATGGTCCACAGCAACGTTGCTATCTTTCTAGTAAAGTAAAACTTTTTTTTAACTCAAACATTATACATATGGTGGTTTGTTGTTAATACTATGAGTTTTCCCCAAATAAGATTTTTAAAAAAACTATTTATCACCTGGCTTACAGTATCACAATGTATGGAATCATAACCCCTGTATCATGATACATATTGTATCACAAGATTCTTGCCAATACACAGCCCTAAACAGCTGAAGGTTCATATTAGCTTCAGATAAACTTTGGAATACATTTTTGCAAAAAGTTAAAATCACAATTCGTGAGGACCAACAGAAACACAGATTTAGGGAAGGTGCTCTCCAGCAGAAATTGTTCTCTCTCTGAGAGTGGAAAAAATATGTATGTGTTCCTCATCCAGTTTTCATTGTGCTGTACAACGTCAGCATCAACTGTCAAAAAGTGTACCAAGATAATGAGACTCCTTGATTTTTATTTTTTCTTAACTTCATTTGTTAAGTTTTGGAGAAATGACAACAGACCATCAACTTTCTCACTAACATTTCCTTAACTGTCAGTACACTGCTGAATATCACAAACTGGCAGGTTTGACAGTAGTAAAACACAAGCTGTGCAAGTTTAAGAGATCTTACCTGAGCGCTCTCTGAACTCTGTAGCTGGCATGTATCTGGGCAGGGTGCTCCTCCTGTCAGCCTCTGAGGCTGGACGAGCCTTCTTGTTGTCCTCTGAGGAGCTCTTCTGTAAAGGAGGCCTCAAGTCCACCTCAGAGACAGGCCTGACTATCGGCCGTGAGTCATCCACAGAACGCTGAGGCTCTGGCTTTTCTCTCCTCTCGCGTTCATCTCGTCGTTCTCTTTCATTTCTCTTGGCCCAGTCATCCCATTTATCCCTATCGTCTCTCCTATCTCGGTCGTCTCGTCTGTCTCGGTCATCTCTCCTATCCCCATCGTCTCTTTCTCCTCGTACCTCCTTCCTCTCTCTGTCTTCTCTTTCTCTGTCATCTTTTCTGTCATCTCTCCTTTCCCTCTCAAGCCGCCGATCTCTGTCCTCCGGCCTGTCCCTCCTTTCCCTCTCCTCACGATCCCTGCGTTCCCTTTCATCCCTGTCTCTCCTTTCTCTCTCGTCGCGATCTCTCCTTTCTCTCTCATCACGATCTCTGCGCTCCCTCTCATCCCGATCCTTCCTTTCCCTATCTTCACGATCTTTTCGTTCCTTATCCTCATGATCTCTTCGTTCCCTCTCATCACGATCTCGTCGTTCCCTCTCGTCACGATCTCGTCGTTCCCTCTCGTCACGATCTCTTCTGTCCCTATCATCGCGATCTCTCCTTTCCCTGTTGTCCCTCTCTGTTCTTTCATCTCTCCTGTCTCTGTCATCTCTCCAGTCTCGCCTTTCTCTGTAGTCTCTGTCTTCCCTCCGATCACCTCCTCCATCCCTTTCCCTTTCTTCTCGCCAGTCCCTTCTTTCCACATCTTCCCTGGTTTTCCTTCCTCTGTCCTCCCTGTCATCTCTCCTCTCTTCTCTGCGGTATCTATCATCTTGTGGAGGTCCTCGAGGTAAAGATCCACCTCTCTTGTCATCAGAAGGCAGACGGCTTCGTCTATCTGCATCCACAGCAAGTCGTGCATGAGAGTCCACATCCAGAGGTGCCCTGTTACTTCGGGAGGCGTCGGACGGCGCTCTGCTTCGCCGTTCATCTGCTTGGGGCGGCCTGAGGGCATTCCCCTTGATGTCAGATTCCCCCCGAGACACTCGTACCCCTGCTTCCGACACCCTGTCCACGTCCATTGGCACAGGGTGTCCATTTTTCACTGGTGGAGCCTTTGAGTGGTTTACATCATTACTCTCTGTTCCATGAAGACACAAACAGTGAAATACAGTATGTGTCATTAAAGATGAACAAATTCATCAATGGAGTATTCTTTAACAACATTAAGCTCAACCTACCATTTTCTGGGATATCCTTTAGAACACCTCTTGCAATCAACTCTTGCCGACTTTTTCTAACAGAAATCTTTCTTTCTAAGGCTGAAAAAAAGGAAAAATAGATAAACAAACCAAGCATAAAGTAATGCAAACAGCAGGTCAAAGTATAGGCCCTTGTGCCCATCATACCTATTGATGTTTCAGTGAACTTTTCACTTGGCTTCTTCTTTCTCCATTTCCAGGGCTTGAAGATCCTTCCCATTTTGGAGAACTTGCCTTTCCGTTTGGAAGGAGGTGTTCCCCCACCAGAGTTTCCTTCTTCCCCCCGTGTTGTGCTGTTTTGCAGGTCCACCTCATCATCTGCATTAACATGACATAGAAGCAAACAACAAATGATTTAAAGTGTGACTGGTGGAAACAATTTTTTTGATTGAAGCTAGTATTGTAGAGAATCTAAAACCGATATAGGCAGCTTTGGTCAGAGTTTTATTCTTAGGAAGAAAAAAAAACTCTAACAGCATATGTAGCATAGGGTTTCTGTAAACAAAGAGGAATTTCACTTATTTCAGGCCTTATTTAACCAGCAGAGTGTTGTTCTCCGTGTTCCCAGAGGGGCAAAGCAATCTCACACAATGGAACACAGACAGAAATCAATACACGGTTAAACGTTTTACACGTTTAAAAAGCTGTGGCTGAACAACCACAACAACATTTTAATAATAAGGCATTTCAGCTTTTATTGTGCAACTTCATTGTGTACCTGCTATGTTGTATTGACAAACTCACACGGTCTATTCTTTGGGCTTATCACAGATTCTTGGCAAGCCTCTATTACAAATTGGGCATGACGGAATTTAATCTGAAGTCTTACTAAATGCCCATATCCGGATGACAACAGCTAGTAGCCTGTGACTACTGCAAACACTACAGTTCAGGAATCTTGTGTTTCAGTGCAGGAGTAGTGACAAAGTCTGAAAATCTGATTGTTATGATGGCAAAGCAAAGACAAAAATATACATTTAACTGCTTTCTATAGATGAATTACAGAATATAAACAAATAGCATTACATATCTAACATTTCAGTCAGATAAAACACCCTCATGACTGGCTGATACACAAACTAATTTCAACCCTATCAAGCTAATAATAAGATAAAAACAAAAAAGTCCCTCTTCTCTGTCTGCAACTGTCACAAGGTTAGATTCCTGATCAGGTATTCATGTCCATACACAGGGCAGGACTCCAGCGCTAAGCTCCAGCTTCAATTATCCATCATAATAAAAGAGAAAACCTCAAAACAAGGCTGGTCCAAATTCTACTCTTCCTGCCTGCTTAGCAGTCTCAGTTGTCACATGAGAGCTAGACAGTGAAATATGGTCGCAGCCTCTTCTGGTCTTATTTACACAGTGGTGTGAATTAATGTGATTTTTGCCATAGCAGTGATGGGTATAGGACTGTGTCACATCCTCTGCATTTGTCAGGTTCACCATCAACAGAAAATGTTTAGATTATTGTTTTAAACCAGAGTAATGTGACCACAGTTACAAGGAGTAAGAAAAGGATTCAACTAGGAAAAAAAACACTAAACAAATAAGCTGTGACAGAAACCATGACTCAAAATTCCCAAGTTGCTCTTATGCTATTGAAAAGCCCAAGACAGCAGTAACTGGGTGTGAAACCGCCATTATAATTCTTAGGTGATGAGTCGTATGGCAGCAGTTACACAACAGAGAGCACAGAGCCATGCAGAAGGCCTGTGGTTTAGGTGCAGGTGGAGGAGAGGGCTTAACCACCATTTCATAAGTTAATGTACAGGAAGACAGGTGAGTATTTTCTCATTCAAGTAGTTAACCCAAGCATTATAGGGCAGTGGGGAGGTGGCAATAGTGATGGAGAGGCTCACAACCCGCTATGA
>JAJHUR010113391.1:0-10382 GCA_027495735.1 Lutjanus campechanus | reverse complement strand
CTCTACTCGACAGCGAGGGCCCTGCACTGCTAAATTATTCATCACACTGAGGGGAGGACAGAAGCATGCATGGTTTCTCCACTCCATGCCTCTTCCCTTTTTCTCCCGGTCTCTAATGCAAAGGAACAGCCGGGTGGAGAGAATGATATACAGGCCGTCTCTCCATCACTGTGTGGCCATCGCAGGAGATGTCGCCTCCACCTCCGCCAATTACCACCGTGGAGCTGGGGTTGGGTTTGGGTTGTGGCGGACCAGACGGTCGCTGGATCGTCCGCCATGCATATGCGGGAGAAAGGTGGGTGGCACCCAGGGGCCCCATGCATAACCTGGGACGTCTTTGTATACACATTCATCTATATCAGTGGGCAATAGGGAAATGTAAGCCAAAGGTAATTGCCCTGGATAAGAACATCTGCTTGGTGAATAAATATTCTAATGAGGGGAGCTCGCAGGTTCCCCAGACTGATGCACGGCTGACAGGCCTCCGGAGGGACCGCAGGTAATGCTCACCACCTGCAGTTCAAACAGGAGGCGGTCCCACCCTCCTCTCGCAGCTAAACGCTGGCCGACTAACACACACACACGCATGCACACACACACACACACTATAGATACCACGGATGGGTGGCAAACCATTGATCATGCGCTGGTTGTGATGTTACTGTTCTGAGGAATGACAAGTACAACACAATATTCTCACGGTTTCGCTTGTCATGTCTGTTCTGCTGCTGAGTAGATGTTGCTCTTAAGGTTTACAGCAAAACACAGAAAACCTGACGAGGTGAGAAGACGCCAGTAATTCTGTAATTCTGAAGCTGCAACCTTAACGGAGCAATGCGTAACAATTGTGCATCCAAAAATAAGTACTGCAGTCCAAACAGTGAATTGGAGCAATGGACGGTTTATTAAATAAGTTTAAATCCTATGGTTGGAGCCAATTGTTTTTCCCCACCCCCTACTCCTACTCCCCAGACTCGAGGAAGCTCAGGCAGGCTGCAGGAACACCGCAGGAGTGCAGGACAAGCGTAACATTATAATTTGACAATAAAAGCATCGGTCAATGTAACGTTAAGTCCGTTATGCTGAGAACAAAAGATGACAGCTCTGAAAATACACACAGTTCACTGACTGCCTGCCTTCTGCCAGTCCATTAACATGTTGCTCAATTTAACTCTTATAAACATCTAAAAGATTATTAATGATTTCTTACGGCTCATAAACAGACACTTACTCATTCTGCAAATATTCAGCATTAATTTGAGCTCTAATTAACGTGAAACATGCAAACAAAAGCAGTCATTCCGGGCTGGAATGTAAATGTCAAAGGACACTGTGACTTTGCATCTTTCCATAATATCTGATGACATATCATGGTCATTTTATGATTTATTACAGCAAATATATTATAGACTTCTCCTTTAATATTTCCTAAAGTTGTCAAACACCTGCCTCGTCTCACTTTCCATTTCTTAGCTTAGCACCATAAAAAATGATATGCTTCTTCTTATCACAACAGGGCACAAAGGAACATTAATTTTATCTTCTACTAATCTGTTTTCTAATTATTTTTCAGTTTCATCGACGAATTGTTTAGTTTAAATGTCAGAAAAGTTTGAATAAGCTCAGCCACAGAACTAAATAGCTTGTCTCATTAGATGGTTAAAGCTACTTCAACTTTCATACTGTGTTGATTTTAAAGGCCTCACCATAACCACAAAATATAATAAAATCTCCTCCTGCTTCTTTTTAAGTGGCTAGCGTATTACTCACTGTAACTTCATTTGGGAAAATGTACACACTACACTTTTAGACTACTATCAAATCGTCTCCCAGGGCAGGACTCTGCAGGAGAGGTTTGCATTTAACCCATTCATCCACCACAGCCTCTGATCTACAGCGAATTTGTTGCCGTTTATGGCTAAAATAAGGGGGTTGGGTGTGAAAAGCCAAATAGCTCCCATGTGCCTATTTGTACCTGGGTACAAATAGACCTGTCTCTTATACACATCTAGATGTGTATAAGAGACAGCAATTGTGCATCCAAAAATAAGTACTGCAGTCCAAACAGTGAATTGGAGCAATGGACGGTTTATTAAATAAGTTTAAATCCTATGGTTGGAGCCAGTTGTTTTTCCCCACCCCCTACTCCTACTCCCCAGACTCGAGGAAGCTCAGGCAGGCTGCAGGAACACCGCAGGAGTGCAGGACAAGCGTAACATTATAATTTGACAATAAAAGCATCGGTCAGTGTAACGTTAAGTCCGTTATGCTGAGAACAAAAGATGACAGCTCTGAAAATACACACAGTTCACTGACTGCCTGCCTTCTGCCAGTCCATTAACATGTTGCTCAATTTAACTCTTATAAACATCTAAAAGATTATTAATGATTTCTTACGGCTCATAAACAGACACTTACTCATTCTGCAAATATTCAGCATTAATTTGAGCTCTAATTAACGTGAAACATGCAAACAAAAGCAGTCATTCCGGGCTGGAATGTAAATGTCAAAGGACACTGTGACTTTGCATCTTTCCATAATATCTGATGACATATCATGGTCATTTTATGATTTATTACAGCAAATATATTATAGACTTCTCCTTTAATATTTCCTAAAATTGTCAAACACCTGCCTCGTCTCACTTTCCATTTCTTGGCTTAGCACCATAAAAAATTATATGCTTCTTCTTATCACACCTTGGCACAAAGGAACATTAATTTTATCTTCTACTAATCTGTTTTCTAATTATTTTTCAGTTTCATCGATGAATTGTTTTAGTTTCAATGTCAGAAAAGTTTGAATAAGCTCAGCCACAGAACCAAATAGCTTGTCTCATTAGATGGTTAAAGCTACTTCAACTTTCATACTGTGTTGATTTTAAAGGCCTCACCATAACCACAAAATATAATAAAATCTCCTCCTGCTTCTTTTTAAGTGGCTAGCGTATTACTCACTGTAACTTCATTTGGGAAAATGTACACACTACACTTTTAGACTACTATCAAATCGTCTCCCAGGGCAGGACTCTGCAGGAGAGGTTTGCATTTAACCCATTCATCCACCACAGCCTCTGATCTACAGTGAATTTGTTGCCACTTATGGCTAAAATAAGGGGGTTGGGTGTGAAAAGCCAAATAGCTCCCATGTGCCTATTTGTACCTGGGTACAAATAGACAGTATGTAAGAATAACTATATAGAAATAGACAACCTTCTCACTGATAGTTTTGTGCATCAGTATTAAGTTGAGACTGTTTTATAGCCAGGTTAAAAACTCACTGTAGAAAGCTTAAGAGCTTTATTGTCCAGATTGGGGAAAACTGTCTCCGGCTTCACCACATAAACGATACAGGACAAATGACAACAACAGAAAATGATTTGGACAAACAGCATCTGTCACACCAACAGTCCAAAACCTAAAGACATTCATTTTATTGTGATAGAAAACAGAGAAAATCTGCAAATCCTCATATTTGAAAAACTGGAAACAGAGAAGATTCTGAATTTCTTTTTAATAAATGAAAATCCAAATTGTTTTCGGTTCGTTTTCTGCTGATCACCATAATCCTTTCAGCCCTATCGTCATCACTGTAATGTTTTCGTTCTTCATGTTTTTCATGAGCTGATTCTCATCCTCTGACTTTAAACCTAACCAATCTGACATCACATGTTAAGGCTTTAACTGACAACCATTTTCATCGTCCATTATTTGGTCAACACAGTGTCTGAGTGTTGTCATAAAAGCCCACAAGTCAAAATGTCCTACAGCCCAAAACTGCTTGTTTTGTCTCCAAAAAACCCAAAGATATTTAATTTACAATGATGTAAAGGTGAGAGAAGCAACCAAAAAATGAAGTAAATAAGTTTTGTGTGATAAATTAAACAAACTATTAATTCATTACCGAAAATGTGTCTGTTGACTACTGACTATATCATCATTTCTTTTTCAGACTTTTCAGGTTATCTAAACACTGGTACAGTCCTTTATATATTTTTTTAAATCACAAGTTTCCTCTTAGCTGTAGCTGTGAATTGCTCCTCTTTATGTGCGTGCTGCATTACTCACTGGTGTTTATTTATCAAGCTGTTTTTGGCAAAACTCCTACTTACTTATCTTCTGTTTTAACCCTTTGAACTCAACAACAACAGAAATGGTCCGTCAGTGCCCATATTGGTATTTTTGCACATTCTTCAAATTCTTCAAATGTTTCATATCCCTAAAATCTATAGAACATAATCAATAAATCCAAAAGATTTTAAAATGTAGAAACAAACAATTTTTTTCACTCTGAACAATATACTTTTTTGTTTTGTTTTGAATTTTCTGAGCAAAGGCGTTTTGAGAGTTTATCACCATGTTTTGCACCATACATGACATAATGCAATAACATTTTCATGGTTTTATATCGTGAAAAGAAACGAGCCTTGGTTTTCTGCTGCAAGAAGATTTTTTGGGCCACCTGCGGGAAGTCAGTTTTCATTGGGTTAAAGAGAGACAGCTTTTCGGTTTTCTGCATCTACTGCATGGAACAATCAACCCTGAACGGTTTTACAGTTATGGTGAAATCCAAGTGTGCAAATGTTTTATCTGATTATTTTAAAACTAGACGTGTCTGACTGTAATTTAGTGTTGGCCAGGCCTTCCTTGGGAAAATAGATCCTTGATCTCAGTGGGACAAAACCTAATTAAATAAAAAAGAAAAGGGGAAAAAAAACTGGCCTGGACGCAAAATTCAGAAATGAGACATCCTGATACGTCAAAGTATTTATCATTATACAACAAAAGACTGCACAACGAAATTAAAGTTGCAGACAAAAAAGACAAAATTATCGATTTTACAGTCACAGAGGGAAATGATATATTAAGGAGTCATATACTGAATTAATGCTGAGAGCAAAATGATACTTCTCCAGTGAGAAGAAAGTAGGGTTGTCACAATACCAGAATTTTAAACTTCTATACAATACGAGTACCTGCTTTGATACCAAAAGAAAAAACACACAATATAGGATAATTTTCTTTTCTTTTTTTAAATAAATAAACAACCTACACACAGTGCTGGTAGAGAAAAAGTCACTGAACACTGTCTGGTTTTGCTGCAAACCAGATTTCAGGGAGGGAAATAAAGACTGAACTGAAGTGAGGGCTTGAGATCTCTTTTTTATAGCTTTGGTCATTTGATACTATCAGATATTAGTATTATTAGTATTACTTAAGTATTGATTCAACAACACTGATGGATCCACTCATAAACATACACACACACACAAAGAGATGCAATAGCTCCTTAACTGACTACAGCACAGGAGGCCCACTGGCAGCCTGATGAGCCTGTCAGCATTACTGCTTCAGCCTACATATCTGTGTGTGGTCATCGCTCCGACCGGCTGCAGGGAGAATCAGTGGTGAAAGTGGAGGTGGAGAAAAGGTGAGCTGCACCTTCAAAGAGGCCAGAAGACAGTGATGAGCCTCTCTCGATAAGCATCAGCATCCAGGAGGCATCACGAGAGAAACGAGAAGCGTCAGGAGAGGCCCGTGTTCCAGCGAGGCCTCAAGAAGCACCTCACACTGTATTAGTTTCTTTTAGTTATGACATAATTTGGAAATCGTACACCTTCCTGTCACTTCCACTCTTCAGCACTTGGAAACAAGACGCAAACTTTTCTCGTGGCTCAAATTTGAGCTCAGTTCTCCACTTAGAGTAACTTCTGCCCCAAAACATCCTCTCCCTCCTGAAATCTGAGCTCTAAAATCGATAGCCAGCGCTGTTTCATTCACAGCATGCTTAAAGTGGTTTTGTTATTCGTGTTTTTGCTCTCACTTCCAAGTTAAAAAAAGAGATGTGGTTCAAGTATTAAGTCATATAATGGAGTCATCCACGTAAAATAACTTTCCTACCCCTCCTCCAAAAAAAGATGCACGCTCTCCCCAGAAATCTGAACTCACGATCAATAGCTGCACACACACACACACACACACACACACACACAGAGTCTGTAACTGCATTACAGCTCAAACTGTTTTCTGTGGCAGTGCTGGAAATATGTGTTGCATTGGAAAATAATTTCATTTACTTTGTATTTCTGTGAAGGTGCAAAACACAAGTTTGCAAAAACAGCGGAAGATTAAAATGATCTGCACTGTGCATTAGTGAGAAATAAAATTTTAAAAAAAGAAGAGAGTATAAATGCAGAAGAAGCGAGCACTAGGCGGGTATTGTTGTGGTGAGAATACAAACCACCGAGGAGACAAAACCAATCTGACTAATCACACATGATCTCAAACAGAATTAATCAGCAGCTCTGGTTAACAATCTGTAATCATCCTCATTTCTGCGCTTAATGCTGCTTAATTTATGAAAAAGCAAAAAAAACAAATAGGAGGAATTCAGGCTGACTTGGATGCATGGCCGACAGAAACAACAACATCACAAAAAGAAAAAAAAAAAGGCATTTGAAACACAGCACAGGCGAGGAAATCAAAATGTGTCCCCAGAAGACCCCGAGCACTTCTTCATTCTCAGATGCTGGCGTTAAAAATCGGAGAGATATGGTTTCAAATGGCAGACATGCTGCATGCTGGGTAGTTTGGCTGTCAGTGGAAGTTGAATAACTCTACTTGTGAAGGTATCAGCGTAAGAGACAATCACACTCCAGCATCCTCGCTCGTTTAGAGGCTGAATAAATCCGACACGCACACGCAGGCCTCTGTAGCATCTGGCTGCAGCATCAATAAAACACATGGAAGTGGAAAACCATCAGCTCTGTTCATGCATGTGGGAGGCGCAACACCACACACACCCACACACAAACTCACACTGTATATACTGTAGGGGCTGAAACACACTCTGACGCATACGCCGCACATGCTACACACACCAGCTCGCTACCCATGCCGGAGCGGTGTGAGCGCAAAAGAGATCCACACTTTTGTGGTCCGGTACTCACCCAAAAGTACATCATCATGGTGGAAGTGGGACAGGTGTGGGCAGGCGGGCGCAGGAGAGAAGGGCCGAGCACTGAGACCAGTCCAGCCAGTGTGGGTGTCAAGAGGAGTCCGAGCGTTTGGACAGAGAGCTCTACTGGTCCCTGTTCCACTGAGGCAGCCCGCCCTTCTCAACAGTTCAATGGGGCTTGACTTGTGGTTCCCCCCCTTGCTTCTTCTTCTCCTTCTTCTTCTTCTTCTTCTTCTTTTCGCTTCTTTCTCTACAAGCAGCTTGCTCTTCAGTTAATTTTTAAAAGCCTCCCTTTCTTTTTTCTTCTTCTTCCTCTGAGCCAACACAAGAAAGAGGGGGGAAAAAAGCAGCAGACGGGAGAAAGGAAAGAGAGCTGGGGAGGTGTTGTAACCTCTTTTTTCTTTTGACACTCTTCCACTCCACTTGCCTCTCCACACCACTCACTTCGAGACTCTCCCTCTGTCTCTCTGCTCTCCCACTCTCTCTCTCTCCCCCCTGTGCCGTCTCTTATTGGTGAATGTGAAATCAGTCGGTACAGCACCGAGGCTCAACTAGAGCAGCAGCAGCGGCAGCGGCAGCCTGCGCTTGACAGCTGCCTCCAGCGTTCCTCCACCGGAGCCGTGTTGCTCTGCATAGAGGAGTGCGCCGAACAAACCGGGATCCTGCAGACGGTACTGTAAAATTCAGCGTCCCGGGGAGGCGGGAGGGGGGGAGGTGGGGGGGCGCGGGGAGGGGAGGGCGAGGGAGGAAGGGGGGAGGCAGGAAGCCGGGAGTCGTGGTGGAGAGCTCCGCGGGGAGGAGGAGGGGGGGCGAGGAGGGGAAGGAGGGGAAGAGGCTCGTGTTGATGATGATGCTGGTGATAGTGGAGGACTAACAGATTGCTCCTCTTTCTTCTTTTCACTGTCTGTGACTGAGATGTTGCACTGAAGTTGTGGCAGTTTTAGTTCATTGAAGAGAAGAAGAAGACAATGCTGAAGAAGAAGAAAAAAGGGGGGGTTGGGATCTCAGCTCACAGAAAACCTTAAAGTATGCCACAGGCAATTGGGAGGCACAGCCTATTTTCCACTTGTTTTTTACTTTTAGCTGCTGAGCTTCACTGTCTTCATGCGTGTGCCTGTGCACTTTCTTTTTTCTCCCCCAGCGCGAGCAACCAACCACAGGCTGGTGACCAGGAGTGTGTTTGGTAAAAACCTTTCTGAGGCGGATCAGAGGCCAGATGAAGTTGGTGTGAAACACCTTTGTGTGCCAAGCTATATTACATTACATGCTTTAGTGTGTTTTCCATCTGGTGGCTGTAAAGGGGGAGGGGAAAACATGAGGGGGGGTGAGGGCGGGAAGGAGGGAGGGAGGAAGTGGGGTGGGGGGTGGGGGGGGGGCTTGGCTATCTTCTAGACAGCCCTGTAACAATGAGCCTGCCTCAGCAATTTTCAAAACATATCATCAATACACGACTGGGAGCTCGCGCTTTTAAATATTAACCCTGTGGCAACCGGGGCAGGCTGCGGAGAGCTCGAGTGGTTTTGCGGCGTCCTCCGGCGCTGGATCATCCAATAAAAGACATCCTGGGGGATGAGCTAATTTGCTGTAGGATCCTAAAGAACATTTGCCAGCTATAGAGAACATTGGCGTAATGAACAGAGCAGATATTTTCAGGTTATGTTACCCATCAGTAATTGCCACATAAGGAGGCTGAGTTAAATTTGCAGCTGGCTTTGAGCGGATTGATACACAAGGGGCCTCATTCATATGGCGTAACTGTCATCTTAAATTTATCACCCATTTTATTTTTCCACCTCCTCTTCAGGAAAGCACAAGTGAGTGTTGAAATATGAAATGGCACCAAGGCAGTCAAAGAATCGCAATTAGTATTTTAGTAGTTGTAGTATTTTGCAAATATATTTATATCACCCATACGTTGGAATTGGGACAAGAACTTTAAAAATCATGAATACCAAAACTCTAATTCCAATTTTTTTGGTTAAAAAATGTCTTATTTTAGGATTTGTGTTTATGAAATATATGTAATTCATGAAATGTTTGGGTTTGTTTTAATTTTTTTTATATCTAAATTTGCTTGTGCGAGAAAACACCCGTATCAAAGACGAGAACTCGCAACTTCAAACAACTTAAAAATGTGTTAAAAGCCTTCAAAATCTAAAACTAATAACATAACATGGGTATAAAATTATGCTATTATAATCATATTTGTTTTAAAAATGGATTTTTATGAAAATGTTATCCCGTTTCCATCAAATCAGTCAGATTTTTGCAAAAACATGATTTGACCCACCGCTCCCCCGTCGCACTTCCTGGTTTGAAATAGGTCGGAATACTGCTCGATCACTGGAAAGCTGTCTATTCTTTTTCAGAATGATTAATCGATTACTGAATTGATCGACAACAATTTTGATAAGCAATTAATCATTTTGAGTCATTTATTTTTTTTAAATTTCAGCTTCTAAAACGTGAATATTCTGGTTCCTTTACTTCTCTCTGACAATAAACCGAATATCTTCGAGTTGTGGATAAAAAAAGGACACTTGAAAACTCTGGAAAACACTGATCAACATTTTCTGACATTTTATGGACCCAACAACTAATTGATTATTGGAAAAAATTATCAACGGATTGATAGATAAAATAATTGTTACAGGACAGACAGGTCCATATGTCTGTGAGTTCCACATGTTTCAAATGATAAGATTGTGACAGGATGAATTCATTGATTAATTATGTCTCAACCATATCATGTCAGCTCTGCAGCCCTTCCAAGTCAAAGCTAAATAAGCTAAATACGAATTTAGAATAAGAAACATTTTATCAACTCTGTAAATTCATCTCTAGGAGGTTCGTTACAAGGTGTAATAACCAAGCGTTTGAGCTTTTAAAATATATTTTTCCACCATAATAGAACAGTAATAATCAATAGCCCCTCAAAATACGATTTTGTTCTAAGTCTCAGGAATGAGTGATATATGATATATATCACAGAGTGTGTTTTAGAGGAACTGATTATTTTAGAAGATAAATCAAGACATGTATCTTATAATTCTTTCCTCACCTCTCTGTCACATCACAATCCAGCCTTTCCACTACTTTGCACACACGCACAATCTCTTATTGGTGAAAATACAAGTCCTCCATATCTTTCTACATGTCCACCGGAACCCAATGAATTTACATTAGCAATCACAGAGTGGGTAACCGCCCCACGCCTCCATCAATCTCTGATGGGGGAATAAAAATGAAATGCACTTCTCAGGCAACTCGGATTAAGGATCACGCTTTTATCAAATACTAAAGTCTATTTCAAGTCCTGTTCATAAATAACTGAGGGGCAGAGAGGGAGGAGAAGAAGAAGTAGAAGAAGGTGGGGGCAAAAAAAAAAAAAAAAGGAGGGAGAGAGTGGAGGGGAACAGGCGAG
>JAJHUR010113390.1:0-14372 GCA_027495735.1 Lutjanus campechanus | reverse complement strand
GTGAAAAAAACTGAACCATACATATTCACGTGTTGTGAAGGCTGGAAAAAAATTTAATATTTGAATAAATAATGAGCTATTAACGTTTATAAACACAACATCTTATTCCTGTATTTATACGACCGTCTTCCCTGTAAGTTCCCCTTCATTAACAAAATCCTATCAGCAATGAAAGCTGAGCAAACAAGGAAAAGTTGCGAGCATTTTGACCAGCGGTCAAAATGATTATCTGTAGAGTTTACGCCTCAAAACACAAGTTTGTCTGCGAGTGATTATCCTTGTTTTGTCTGGAAAATGTGTCATTCAATGTCTGATTATCAGCTAATTACAAGTTTCAACAAGAACATAAAAAGTCATTCTTAAAAATGAACAATTTTATGAAACAAAATCACCCAAAAATATAATAAACATGAAAAAATAGAGAGAAGTCACATGACCCGAGTACTCCCCCGTTCAGCTTTCAGATCATCCACCTCATGCCGTCCTCTCACAGCCTGTCAAACTATTTAAGGATTAAAAAATCTATAATTGTTTTTTGTTCTTCGTGTCCAAAGGAACTAAGAAATGTAAAACACATTTATCTATGGCCTTTTGTTCGGCGAGACCATTAAAAACTGTTTTGAATTTGCTGATACGACTATCTTCTTATTGAATTCAGTCTTGCCATCCTCAACTATAAATAACTGATTTCATCGGTCTGCTTCTCTTTGTGTATTTCCTGTTGATGAAAAGGACCCTGGGCACATGGTTAAAGGAATTTTCTGTCATCAAAAACAGACATAAAAGTGTGAAAAAGACACGTTTAGATGCTTTTCAGAATGGTCCTCTTTCATTCTTTCTGGTTAGTATTGAGAATTTCAGCTAAATATTGCTAAGTGATGTATTTAAATTTCACTTAAGTCATCACTTGTCATATTTTGGGGCTTAGATGTCACCCTCTCGCTGGTGATAAGAGGCTCCCAGGCTGCAGTTTACTAATGTTGCTTGGGAAGCTGTCCTTCCAACTAAATGCACTTGAGTGCGTGACACGTCGTATTTACCACTTCAGAAGTCTCGGCTAGGAGCTTACTAGAATGACTTGAAGGCAGCATTAAACCAGGCAACATGAAAGCGATCAACTCTCTGGGGAAAAAAAGAGAAAAGCTACAAAAACTACCACAAAAACTTGGCACAGCACATTCCTCTTACTCGCAGTGGTGGATTTGAAGCATCTGCCTTAACCCACACTCAATCTCTTCTCTTACTCTGACCAGTCGAACTGAGACATCTCAGAAATGATCATATAGAAATGTTTCCTCAAAATGAAAATAGTCACTGTCCACCCACGTGCGTTAGTAAAACAGCTCCTGAAATTTGAAGGATCAACCAACACACAGTTGTAAGCCTCCGTAGCTGCTCGTCAGCCTGCAGCCGAACTATTGGAGTTGGCACTTCCACCTTTACTCGGCTCCAGATAATGCAGAAATGTCCATCAAATTGCTCCACATTTCTCTGGTGGAAGTCAGAAGTCTGTGTGCTGCCTTACTACATCTTGGCTACGAAACACCGGGAACATGCTGTGCAAGCTGTTTGCAGAGCTTTGATGGATATGTTCGGTTTGGTTTCTGGAGCTGCAAAAAGACGTCTGGTTTCAAAAACCGCTTGGATGCAACTGCAGGGTCAAACTCATGGTGTGTTTGGGTTTTGCAACAACTTGCAACTTGAGATTCAAGTGGGTTGCAGGGATGTGCATGGTCAGCCTTGGTAGAGTTATAGCCAGTAGGCAATTTGTAGGGGCATGAGGGGTGATGCCATCGCCTTGTTAACAAAATGACCAAGATGCATCCCCCTTTGTTAACCTGACATCTGCCCCCCTCTATGCCCTAGTAGCAGAGAGAGTGCAGGGGCAGAGGGGTTGAATATGCTGGCCTAGTGCAAGTTAGAATCTGTGGTCCTGACCAGGGGTGGACCTGGAGGGGTGACATGGGTTCGCAGTTGCCCCAACTAAAAGATGCCTTGCCTTGTTTTGTGCACGAATGTGCTGAAAGAGCGGCGTTCATTGAACATGCTCGTATTTTTGTAAACAGTGAACTGAACGGATCAGTTTGCAATTAATGAATGTGAACGCGAGTTTCGTTCACTCCTGCAAGAAATAACGACGCTCATATCATCAGCTGATAAAAAAAAAAAGTGTGATCACAGCGGAGAGAGACAGAGCGTGTTAATATGGACAGAAATGTCAGCGTGATCTAAAAACTTTGGTTGATCATGCAGCATGAAGTGTATGAATATATTTGCTCTTCTCCTCTGTCTCGTCTCCCTCCTCATCTCCCTGCAGTTCTAATGTATTATGTCATGTTCAAATGACACTGGGAAGTTGGAATTTCAAGTTCAAGTTGGAAATTTCAGCAGCGTTTTGGTTCAAGTTTGCTGTCTGCTATAGCATAAAAAGTTCTCAAATTGTTGTGAATTGTTGTTAATAAGTATAGATCTGTGTGATCCTGGGACTTATTAAATTAAAACATGAAAAACTGTGCTGATAAATCCTTGGCGCTGTCTGTAATGCTGACGTAACAGACAGATTTGTAATTGCGCCTTTTTCTCTCTGTCCCGTCCTCCTGTCAGTTTTGTCGCCTGTAAATCACATGTATTTTCACATCTAACACGGTGGATTAAGGATTTATTTCAACCAAACCAGAGCTGGTGATTGTTGGGAGAGTGAAAAGACAGTTTTGGTGAGTTTCATTTTGTTTCTGTCTGTTTAAAGAGTTTAAATGAAGCATGTGTTACAGAGTTAACGAGGCAAATAAATCTTGACTTAGTTTGGTAAAAGGGAGAAACTTGAATTCAAAGGGTGGTACAACAGTTGTATTTCTCTGTTTAATATTGTAAAAAGGGAAGAAAAACTATTTCCTTTCTTGACATCTTGTTTATTTTGTCGTGGCTCGCACACGTCTCCAAGCTTTTGTCTTATCATGTCCAACCATAGTTCTCTTTGGATTGTTTTTTTTGCTGGCAATGGCAGCGGCAATAATCACTTTGATTCTGGCACCCAACAACACAGAAAGATGACATTTTAGCTTGACTATGTGGTCTCCTACTCTGTGTTTGCCTCTAGTTTTTACTTTGTTTTACCTCCAGCTAACACCATAACATAACCATGTTGTGGGCCCAAAATGGGTCCATATCATGAATTATATTCTTCGCAAGTTTTTGCAGGCTACATAAAATGAGGTACTGGGTCAGATTCAGCCACTGGCCTTGAGTTTGAGTTTTAGGAGAATAATTGATATCAGGTAAAAAACTCTAGGTGGACGGCTGAGAGGCCTCAGCCTTCCGGCCTTCTCCACAACCCCTCGCATTAAATCAACCTGTTTTGTTAAAATGTAACCCTAACCTTGTGCATGGTCGAGGTAACTCCCCTTTTCTGTCTTTGCCCCTGTCCCTGAGAAAGTCAGCTATTCCTCAGAGACAGAAGTCCTCTCTCATAGTGTATTGGTCTATGCTGACCCACCTCATGTAACTACCCCCTCCCTCAACAAACCCATAACCTGGGTTACTTCAGATGGGACTCCTTACGGTGACTGACAGGCACCTCTCGCCCTCCGTTCCACTGTGTTTAGAGACTGAAAGATTATCTACCAGGAGACGGCCCCCCTGCTCCGTCTTTTTAAAGGACCACACTCCTATCCGTCCACCCGTCCCCTCCCCCCAGCACCCTCTCTTCCACTATAAAAACATACCAATCTATATCCACACAAATCAAACATACCAACTGTGGCTAGGCACAGACACATGTGTAGTGTGTGTGTGTGTGTGTGTGTGTGTGTGCGTGTGCGTGCAAGTCCTTGTTTGGTTCTGGCTTCCAGAATGAGGTGGGGGATAAGAGAGCAATGGGAGTGCTGCATATAAAATTCATGGGCTGGTTGTGGAGAAAATAATAAGGGAGAGAGCTCTTACAGACCTGCTTCCAGCTCTAATGCAGCTAAACAGATTGTGTGTGTGTGTGTGTTTGCTCTTAAGTGTTCTGTGCAGATATGTGTGTGTGTGTGTGTGTGTGTGAATGTGTAGAGCTGACGGTGTCGGTGCTAATGCAGGTTCGTTTGGATCCAACAGTGGATCAGAGGCGTGCTGAAGTGAATAACTCAGTAGGTGTTCAGGCTGGCCGGCTGTCACTGAGTTGATTTATTTCGCTCTCCGCCGATGACAGAGGGAGGGACGGACAGGCGAGGGGGATGGAGGGCGAGATCAAAGAATGGATAGATGGAGGGGTTGGAGGGATGGATGGTGGACGGGGAGAGGTGAAGGCAGGAGGAGGTGGGGGTGATTGAAGAGCCAAGGCCAGAGGGACGGCCCAGTCCAATCTGTATACAAGGCAAAAGCAGGAATACAGAGAGATGGATGAACTTGTGATTTGTGTGAGTGAGACGGGAAGGAAGTGACTCAGTCAAGCAGCCGGTGGACAGCTGATGGAGCAGTTTCCTTTAGGTCTTCCTTAAAGGGAGGAATTTGGCACCTTTCATGTGGAGGTCCAGTCAGTGTTGATGATAAATGTAGTCGAATAAAGCTATAAATTCGTCGATGTGTGCAATACTGACCAAGAAAGCTGAGTTCTTCAGCATGCTGACCTGTAAAAAACAATGCCTACACGTACCAGGATGCACTGCACTCAAGCTTCTGACGCCCCTGTTGCCATGTATAGCCTGGCTATTACTTTGTTGGTCAGAGGGATAGTTTACCCAAAAATGAAAATTCAGTCATTATCTACTCACCCTCACATTGAAGTTTGGGTTTACTTTTTAGTCCACAAATCACTGCAGGAGGAAAACAGAAAAACAGCGTTGCAGAATCTCTTAAACAATTTAAGTAAATGCAATTTTTCAAACGTAAAAAAGTGACCAAAGCCTCCATAAAATGCCTCCATACTGCTCGTCTGGTGTAATCCAGTCTAAGTCTCCTAAAGCAACTCTGTGATAATAAATGACCTTGATTTCTTGATATCTTATCTATGGCTACCCACTGCTCTGTCAGAGTCAACTGGCTGTCTGAAATCACCGCTCCTCTGCTCCTCCAAACTGACCTTGTGAGGCAGCTGGATTTGCGAGATCGTAAGATCACAAGATCACGCGAGGTCACACAAGATCACGCGAGAATCCATCGTGCCAGGCTCCAAGATATCCATTTCTTTCTGCCCCAGAGGGGGTGCAAGCCAATCAGCATCCTCGGAGGAACTACTGGCAGCTACAGACGTGGCGTTTTGGGTGCGCTGCCGGCGAGAAGCGTCCAGCGAAACAACTTGTCTCAAGCACACAACACTTGCTAAGAGGTTAGCGTAAATGATATGACAGCATCAGAATTGGAGAGTGTTTCCTCACTGAAAGAAGAGCAAAAAACAACACTGAAGGCTTTTATCAATGGAAAAGATGTTTTCGCTCTTCTTCCAGCCGGCTTTGGCTTTGGTTCGGTGAGTTGATCTGACTGGCTGAAGTTAGCCCCTGTTAGACTCGACAGATGGTTCATCCCATCACCTGCCAAGTGTTTTTTCTTTTCTTTTTTTTGAAAGCATCAACCCTTTTCCAAGCAGTTTCTATGGACAGCTTCCCAGATGGTTGTGTGTAACAAACCATTTGGTGAGTCAGGTTACCTCTAAACTTGGTGCCATCCTGAGAAATGTCCTGAAGCGACTGTGGTCAGTTTCCTGAACCAAGCAGTGAAACAAGTTCTCCCTCTCTTTCTCAGTATTGGGTGTATTGGACACGGTATGTTGTTTTCTCTTATTTTTATGGCATGTTTTTTTTTCCCATGATGGGATTTTTAAAAAATTGCATCACGTTACATGTGAATAGTCAGGCACGTTGAAATTCGCCTTGAAATTATTTGCAATTTCATGCCATTTATTTGCTTTGCTATTGATGTGTAAAGGCCTTTATGTGCCAAAAAAAACCAACACATTTTTCATGCCCGCTGGCTACCCAGAGGTGGAGACTACACATCCACGCTGAAATAGCCTGTAGTTCAACAACAGATTTTGCAGCAGGAGAACTCAGCTTCATCTGTCAATATAGCACACAGTGAACTGACTACATTTACCATCAATACTGACCGGACATCCACATGAAACGTGGTGAATTTTCCCTTGAAAAGACAAACTCACATCTGCAGTGCAGTTTGCAGTCTGAACTGAATCCTGCAGTTTAGTATATTATGATCGGGGGTTCACCCCTGTGCTCAAAGCTTAGTATCGGCTCTAATTTTCAATAGAGAAGCGAGTATGAACTCCTTTTTTGTCACTCAGAGGTCCAGTTCTCTAATATATAAAGCAGTAGTTCCCAGTCATTTTTGCTTCTAAGCGCTTGTTTAAAAAGGAACGTGCACTTGTGACCTTCTCATCTGAGCTGTGAGCAGTTCAACCAAAGAGTGAAATTCTCTCCAATGATTGTTTAATTTATCAAATACATTTCAGAGGCCTCGGGAGGTGAAACTACCAAAGATTTCAGAAGAAAGACGCATTCAGGAAAAATCGGGATAAATAAGTGTCATTTTGTGTTGCAGAAATCGGTTCTTTTTTTCTTATTTTCTATCCCGTTCATCGTTTTGTGACCTCTGAAGTCCATCTTGCAACCCTTCAGAAGGGGTCCCGACCCCCAGGTTGTGAACCGCGGACTTAAACTACTGCAGCCCCTGAAGCGAGCAAAGTACAAAGTGGTAAGTCTTGGATTATTGGCTGAATTATTCAAAGCCTTCTCAGAGCCTGCTGACATGAGGTTTTAGAGAAAATATAAAGGAAAATAAAAGCCTGGTTTCCTCTCAGTAGACGGATAGGTCTAATAGAGTGTGTCTAACATCTTTTTTCTGTTTTGACTTGGAAATAACCAATTAGTATCCTGTATATTCATACTCAAATATAATTATGTTTAAATAACCAGTCCAGGATGGTTCTCTGCATCCATTTCACCAAGATAAATTCCTCTACATATACAGTACTTGGCATATGAAGTGATATAAAGTGATTGTGATTTTGTTTACAACATCATTACAGCAGGATGAATTAATTTACTCAGTTTCCTCTACAGGGCCAAACAGGCCTGGAGCCAGGGCTTACTCATTATTTATGTCACACAAATCCCCCCCCAAATTACATTTATGTGGTCTTTTTACATTTCATTGCCAAGAGAGATTATCTGCCAGCCGTGTGATGGTTTCAAATATATAAAGTGGGTTATTTTTTTTTTAAAGGTTAAGTACAACATGTACAATAATAATGTGAGAATACAGCTGCAGTGAAAAAAAAAAGTAAAAAAGAAACATATCGGCGGCTGGAAATGAACCAGCTTTCCCTCATTAAAAATTACCACTGAATCACAAAACCTATTCATGCAGTAGTGGCTATGAAGTGACATGTAGGAACTGTGAATGTTCTGAAGTAAAGAGTCGTGTTTAAAGTAGTAGTCAAGAAGAGACTTTGGCTTCTGGTGAATAAACTGTCAAAACACTACTGCTTTACGAACAAAGGCTTTTAAATAGAAATTATGTAGCGGTTCTACAATTTGCTCATATAGTGAATATGTAGTCACAACAATACAGAAAGACTACACATATTTTAAGTTGTGATGAATACAGTTCTTTATTATTGGGTTGTTTATGTAGTTTTTATTACGTGTCTTTGTGTGTTCTGCCGTCTTGCGGCGCAGCCATTCCTGCGGTGGCACGTTGTGTCCGTGTCTTTCTTTCGGTGTCTGCTGGTTGGGTCTAGAGGGGAACTCCAAACTTGTGAGACTCTCTTGAGTTTTTTCATAGTTTCGGTAGAAAATGTTCACTCTCACGAGGTCTTGAGGATCTGGGGTTCCTTTCTCGACACTGTGTCTGCTGTTACCTGCTGATAGTGACAACACAGATAATTAGATTGACAGCAGCCCTCAGAAAGTGGTGAAGGTTCCTTTTATTAACGTTATTCAAATGTTACATAGTACTTGGTTGGTTGTGACAACAGCGAGAAAAAAACGGACCGCCTCCACCACTTTTGAGCAATAAAGTGCTGTGAAATATATTAAAAATATATATGAATTCACATTTTCATCAGATATTGAAGATTTTCAGGAACAAAGTTCCTTTCTGATAATATTTTTGATCCTGTGTACACTCAGTGAATCTCTGTAGAGTCTCTGGTATCAGACAGCAGCTCTCTTCATGAAGTAAAGGTTTGTGTATTTTGCATTGGTGTTTTTTTGATGCAGGACCCTGACGTGAAGTGAAAATATTTGGCACACTTTTATGTGACAGAAAGTCCTGCATCATAATGTAACTATAATCACTAATTGTTTTATATGATTGATAAAACAATCCAAACTTTGAACCGACTCGCTCTGCATAAACTGAAAAGTTAAACATGACTTTATTTTTTGACTAAATAGAGACGTCAAGCCAATAAGTTTCAGCCAAGAAAACAAAGAGGGCTCAAAACTCCCAAAACAGCAAAACCAACTGGATCAGAGACAAAATAATAATTGTAAGTAGAAGTAAAAGTTTTTCTAAACCGGACTCTGGTGGTAACACCAGACCGAGGCGTCTGTCTAGTGCTGCACCAGCAGCTCCCATAAAAAAAGATGTTTCAGTTTCCAGCAATGTAATAAATTATTCTTATCAGACAAGAATGAAGTTACACAAGTGTTATCTCAATTATTTTTTTATGCACTATAATATGTCAATGATACTGAAGAGGCAAATCGTGGTAAATGTGCCCTTTTTCAATAGTAATTCAAAAGGGTTCATGTAGAAATGAAAAGAAATTCAACACTACACATACAGAAGGACGTAGTAATTCAATAGGGATCGTAAAGGCACACTGCAGTAGTTCAATGTGCAGGAATGTGTAGTTTTTTATCAGTGGTGGAAATAGAACTGAAAATCTGTATTCAAATACACAGTACTGTTACATTGCTAAGATAAATTACTGGTAAAAGTACAAAGTATTCATCTCAAAAACTGCTCAGAGTTACTTAACTGTTGATGTCTCCAAACTATTTTGTCTTTTCTTTAACCAACAGTTAAAAATGCTGACAACCAATTAATAATTAATGATTGATTGAATCTTAAGTGCAATTAATCATTAACATTCTGACTCCAAATGTGCATTTTGTGTTGTTTTCCATTTGTTTGTCATTGTTTTCATTGGACTATTAGCAGTCAGATCAATCAGATCCCCTTGTTGGCTACTAAAATGCAGATGAAAAGTGGAATTTAATTCAAATTGTACTCAGTACTAAACTATGATTTTAAAAGTAACTAAGTAGATTAAATCTTGTAATGCATACTTAAGGGCGAGTAAAAGTACAAGCTGTAAAATCTACTCATAAAAGTACAATTACCCCCAAAATACTACTTAATTACAGTAATTTGAGTATTTGTAATTGGTTACTTCCACCCCTGGTTTTAATGTAGTCATTTCCCAAAAGATCATAGTGAAACAGAAGTAATTAGATAATTATTTATTGATCGTCAGTAGGCATACGTCCCAAAACTCTACTCATTACTACTGAAATTACTGCACTAATCACTACTACTTTGCTGCACATCTCATTAGCAATCAAACAGTGGAGCCAGTAGGTTTCATGTAGATGTTGTAGAGTGTTGATGAGTAGTGATTCAATGTTTTTTTTTTCATTAGGGTTTCTTTTGATAAATAAAAAACTAATACAAAATATGTATCTCTGCCTTCAAACTGTAACAGTTTTATATGAGAACAGAAGCTGCTACAAGAACCATTTAAGATGCAAGAGTTTATATATACAACAGACAGATATTGATATCCAATAAGCAGCAGTTTGTCATGTGTCGACAGCTGAGCATAACAAGGAGACAGGTCAGTTTCTGAATAACGATCACGCTTTCTGTGAGCATTAACACCACCAGAAGGTAAACTGCATCAGAGACAGCGGGCGAGTCCATCATGCTTAGCTAAAGTTACAGGGGTTGGAATTAGAGGGTGACACAGGAGTGGATTTTCAATCCTGTCCCGCTCCCACAAAAATACTCCTGTCCCGTTGGAATTCCATGACAGATTATCACAGAAGAATGACTCTCGTCCTCTCCCGTTCCTCTCAGAACACAGTCCACATGTCATGCAGGCAGGAGAGAATAAAAGAGCTGCATCTTTAAATATTAAAAAAATATCTATTGTTATGATCATTCCTGCTCCTGCCTTCTGCTGTTGATTTCTTTTCTTGTCCTGTGCCAGTCCTGTGATAAACAGTGAATTTGCTCCCATCCTGCGGGAATCCCAGGGGAATCCTGTGTCCCACGAGATTCCTGAAGCTGGAATCAGATTCATCTTGACACCACCACACTGCCAGAATCTTTTAGCTCATGACAAGGTATCCAGACTGTTTAATAAACATTTTTTAAATTATTTTATTTTTATGAGCCTTCAAGCAGTGACGGCGTTACAGTAGGAACGAGAGCAGAATGTCAGCCTGCCACAGGAAACGTTTAAGATGCAGCAGTTCATAAGTATGAGAGACAGATATTGATATCCAATAAGCAGCAGTTTGTCATGCTGCGACAGCTGAGCATAACAATGAGACAGGCCAGTCTCTGAATGATGATCACATGTTTTTTGTTAGTATAAACAATACAGAAGGTAAATTATATCAGGAGTGCAAACCCACCATGACACCCATCACTTTATGGACTACCATTTTTGAAGCCTGCAATTTGGTTTTACAGCTGTTGCCATCTTGTTTTTGGAGCCAGAAGTCTGTACATTTATTAAGTTTATCCGTTTAAATTGTATTAAGGGTTAAAGTTATGCAATTTTATTTAGCAGATGCAACATTTAACATGTTGCACAGCACAGCAGAGGTATTCTGTCTTAAACCAAAGCATTGGACAGACGGACAGTCGACCTGATGATGGCTCTACTATTACAGTTCAACATAAAAGGAGCATAAGTGACCCTTCATCAGTCCCACACTTTTTTGCTTTATTCTCAACAGTTGAGCCAGCTTCGTAAAAGTTGTGCCTTTACCGGAAATGCCGATCACACCTTCTTCTTCTTTGTGGGCGAACTGAAACCAGATGGAGCGCTACCACCACCCACCGGCTTGTTTATTCATTTGTTTTCAATTTCACTTCATTCAACATGAAAGTCCCTTTAATTGTGTTTGCTTTTGTTTGCCCTCTGTTTCATGGAAGGTTAAAAATATGCTCAGTCAACAATGGAAAATGCACCAATATGTTTATATTTGATTCGCAGTACCAATTCTTTACAAACTTAACCAGATAAACATATTGGTGGCTTCAATCCGACAACAGTATAGTGGTACTGAGTTTGGTTGCCCCGCCTCCTCTACTACATAGACAAGATAACGACCGTTAAGGACGAGAAGTGTCCAGGGGTCCACACTAAACTTTTTGTCTATCTTTAGTTCAACATTCAGGTACTCTTAGTGCACTTCATTTTGCCGTAAATGTCAATGTGAACGCACTTATGCGCTCAAAACAGGAAGTGTAAGTACAGAAGTAAGCAAACTGAGAGACAGCAGTAGATTAACTGGCTAGCTGGCTAGCATTAGCTAACGTTGGCAAGCAGAACACTAGCTAACTAGCTTGCTACTGCTTGGTGTAGATTAGCTAGCTAGTTTGGGAGCATTTTTCTCACATCTGCTAACTTAAGATGCCAACATATGTTGCTTTTATGGGTCCCTCAGCAACATCTTTTAACCATCTACAAAATCTGGTTTTCATTCCAACATAGACGAGCCAACACATAACACATCTAAGCACAGGAAACAGGAACGGAGAAAGTTGACCGACGTACCAGCTTGTTTAACTGTTATCGGACGGGTCAGTTGTCCAGGATGATCTGGCAATCCATCTAACAGCTGTTGAGATATTTCACTCCAAACCTTGAAGTGGTGCTCGAGAAGTCAGGAAATCACCAAAATCATCGGTTTTTGTTCCAGCTTTCATCACAATAAAATCATCCATCTTTCCGTTTTACTGACAAGCAAACTTGTGCGACTGTCCCCTCCACAGGGACGACGACAGTGCTTAAAAGACAGATGTTCACACTGAGTTGCGTGTCACTAGAGAACATGTTAGGATGAGGATTAAAACACTGATGACCAGGGTGTGCATCCTTTCTTCTACCAAGTTGCTTTTTTTGAAGATGATCTTCTCTCGTCTTAAACAAGGAGTTTATCTCGAAATGATTCATACCTGAGCCATATGGATAACAGATGAGAAACACCTCATTTGAGTCAATTTTGGAAAGCTCTGACAACCTATTTTGTTTAATTATGAGGACCTGTTGTGATGATTGCATGCTTCGCTCCATCTGTTCTTTCACTGAGATAAACCTTGAGCTACAAAATAGTATTTTTGGATACAGATGAAGAACAGACTGACAAAAAGCATCATGAACTTGTGTGTGTGAGTGTGGAGGCAGTTGCTTTTAGCAGTCAACAGATGGCAGGATGTAGCTGGATCATTTGTATGCAGCAGCATGCCCATACACACTCACAACACACACACACACACACACACACACACACACAGCAGGGGCCAGCAGAATACATCGTGAGCCTTCAGAGGACAGAAGGTTTCCCTGCTCTTCTGTGATTAATGGGCTGATTGAGGCTGGAGCCAAAATGGAGGGTGGGCCAGTTTGCAGCCCGCTAATGAGGTGATAATGGAGAGGTGGGTGGCCGGGTCCACCACCCGGCAAAATGGTGGAGGCATCATGGGGAAGGTTTTAGAGGCAGGCAGCTTTCCAGAGGGCAGCCGTGTGTCATTTCTCAGTGAATGTTTTGAATAGTGAAGGTGGAGGGAGATGTGAGGCTGCTTACATCGATTTTCCACAGTCAAATAGATGGTTGTTTGGTTTGCCTCAAAGCAAAAATCACAGTTCTGGAGCAGAGAGAACATTACGCTGTAAATGTTACAGCTGGTTACTTTGACTGGGAGATGAAGAGATGTGTGGACTGTGGCGGTGATACCTGGGTTTGGAATAAGTGGCAGTGTTGGCTGACTGCACTCTTAGAAATAAAGGTGCTAGAACTAGAACCATAGAGGGTTCTTTAGCCTGTCCCCATGGGAGAGCCTTTTTGATTCATTTAATAACCTTCTGTAAAGGTTCCACTTGGATTTTTACCTAGAACCCAACATAAAGAGTTATAACTAACCATCTGTGAAAGAATCCTCTCTGGAGGTACTATTGACAATCTTTCCACCTTCTAAGGGTGCTAACAAGAACCCACCCACAAGGTTCTTCAGAGAACCTTTTTATATTCCTGGGGTTTAATCTTGAGCCCACCCAGGGGGTTCTACTGAGAACTCTTTTATATTCCAAGAGTTTTATCTAGAATACACTCAGGGATGGAGAACCTTTTTATATTCCAAGGGTTTCATCTAGAACCCATTTTGGGAGTTCTGCCAAGAACGATTTTATAGACCAAGGGTTTAATCTAGACCACACTGAGGGAGTTCTACCGAGAACTTTTTTTTTTATATTCCAAGGGTTTTATCTTCTGAGAACGTTTATATATGGGGTTTCAATTAAAACCCACCCAGTTTTTTTTTTTACTGAGAACCTTTTTATATTTCAAAGGTTTTATGTAGAACCCGCCAAGGGGATTCTACCAAAACCCCTTTTATATTCCAAGGGTTCTATCTAGAACACACTAACACACAAACTTTTCCACCGACATGGAACTGCCCCATTACTGCACCCATGCGTTCAAACACTGAATTCAGAACCATTCTGAGCATTTCTACCAAAAATAACCTGGGCAAAGAAATTTACATTCCAGGTGGAACCAAAATTAGCAGGGTTTCCTTGGTAACCAAAGTGGGCGTGTTATGTTCTACAGGTTGCTGTGTGTTGTGCAGCGCCCTCTGTTGATGACACCCTTCATTACAATGGTTCCACTCAAACTGGTGAGCAGGTTCACTATAGCACCAAGGTTCCAATGATCTTGAACCGAAACAGTTCAAGAACCAGAGCTAATTTGGTGGGAAAGGATCTTGATGGGGGTCCTTTCTTCAAAAACGGATTCTTCAGAAGCAAAAGATTCTTGGTGGAACCTCAGCCCTTCAGGAAGAACCCTTTTGGAACCCCTATTTCTAAGAGCATGGAGCTGGAGGTGAGGCATTGTTACATCGCTGTAAACTGTAGTTCAGGATCTTTTATCATGTTGAGAGACTGCGAATCGTTTGAGCTTGACTTATTGAAAGTCTGATGCAGGACTGTATTTTCACCACCAGCAGGGTGTGATGTTTCAAACTCTGAAAAATGTGTCTTTTATTTTCTTTGTTTGGTGTTGCACTTGAAGGAGAATGCAGCTCAGCTGGAGGTGGTTGACTATTATTTGTGAGGTTGGTGGTTTGACCCCCGG